>CALZFC010000005.1:3155000-3292500 GCA_945643635.1 Allodiplogaster sudhausi
CCTTCTCCTCTTCATCTCACTGCCATCCCATTAGCCCTCTTGTTGACAAGAGTGAAGGAGAAGCACCGTTGTGGGCAAGTAGCGTGCCGCGCGAAATGCGAGAAGAGAGAGAGAGAGAGAGAGAGAGAGAGAGAGAGAGGGAGAGAATAAGAATGGAGAGAGGAGTGAATGAGTTGTGCCTTTTCTTCCGACCGTGAAGAAGACAATACAAGGGACATGGTGTCACCAGACATATCCGCCAAGTCCTGGCCCACTAGACATTCTTCGTCCAACTCGAAGATGTCTTCTTCATTCTTCACTCGCTAACGAGCAGACAACATTATTCAGCTAAACCATCAAATTGGTTTATCTCTATGGGCGAAGAAACGTAAAAACGTTTACCGCAATAGTACTTTCACGGCAACAACCACAATAGCCAAAAAAAGATATAAAGATACCGCGAGGAAAAGAGTCTGCGGGTGAGAGAGTGAGAGATAGAGAGAGATAGAGAGAGAGAGAGAGAGAGAGAGAGAGAGGTAGATACAGAAATGGCAGTCCTCCTTCACTCGAGTGCATCCCGAATGAATCAGGTTGTCGTGGTCGCCTTGGGGGCAAAGTGAAGAAATGCTTCCTCGGGTGTGAAAAAGGCAGAGGAGAGAGCATTGAAAACACGAAACGCGGAGAAGAAGAGATGTTGCACGAAAAAATGGTCGAGGGTGGACGGGGCGGAGTCAGCATGTCCACTTCCTTAAGTCAACGAGCAACAACTTCGTACACCGTGGCCGCTATAATGAAATACGCAAATATCACGTACTTCTAGGCTACTTGCATGCAAATGAGAGAGTGAGAGAGGGAGAGATCTCATTCAGAATTGAAAACTGGTGTAAGCTGTCAACAGGAGAGCATCCCCTCTAGCCTCGAGATACGAAATGACCAATGTCCGAAGACGGTTAAGCACAGAGAGAGAGAAAGAGAGAGAGAGAGACAGAGAGACAGAGAGACAGAGAGAGAGAGAGAGAATGACAGATGAATAAAGGGAGCTTCATCAAAATGCTTCACTTCCGGAGCGTGGTCACCAATTAGCTGCAATATCCGAGGACGACCCGGGAGGGAAGGGAAATGGCAGAAGAGAATGATTCGGCCAGCACGACAGCAGAGATGCACGGACGAGTTGTCAAGTGCACCTATCCACACCAGAGGAGGGACCGGAAGGGGAGAGAGAAAGAGAGATGGAGAGAGAAAGAGAGATGGAGAGAGAAAGAGAGATGGAGAGAGATAGAGAGGAGAGAGATAGAGAGGAGAGATATATAGAGAGGAGAGAGACAGAGAGAGGTGGGAGGACGAGAAAAAGAGACGGGATCACTTTTTGCTATGCGCACTTGAGCCGATGGAGCCTGACGCACTGAGGGAATTCGTTTCCCTGCGAGAGATAAGAGGGTAGAAGGGAATCGTCCTAGCAGAGCCCTTCGATTATGTTGATTGGGCGAAAAAAAACATTTATAAGAGAGCAAACAAGTAGAGACTGAGAAGCGATGAAGCCACTAAGAAAGAGAATGTTGGAAAACATATTTCTGAGTGCTTCACGCGCAATATATAGTGGAGAGGTAAAAGCAGAGGAGTAAACTTGGACACCTCAGCCAGTGGCGAGCACGCTCGGGGATGCTGCGGATGCTTTCCTTTGTCCGCCATGTGAGGTGCCAGCTTCTCTCTCTCTCTCTCTCTCTCTCTCTCTCTCTCTCTCTCTACTGTCTCTTTCTATCCCTCTATTCTATATCTTCTAATCTCCTCTCTCCCTCACTGTCCCTCTCTCTCTCACTCTCTCCCTCTCTCTCTCTCTCTCTCTGACAATAACCCCTCTCTCTCATATCTGCCCGCTTCGGAATGCACTTGTCGTACTACGAGCGCACGCTTTCAGGAGCTAAAGAATGCAACAGCGACATGCGGGTGGTCCATTCATCGCACCTCAAATGGGGAGTCCCGGAGGGGTAGCAAGAACGTGAGAGAGCGAGGGAGGGAATGCAGCATGGCTATTTACGGGGGAGTCGAAGGAGAGCGAACATCCTGAACAACGCCAGGTTACCTGACATTCGCATTTTCTTGCAAAATTAATAGTAAACCAAATATATTCGCTATTTCAAAAGAGGGAGAGTTGACCATCAAGTGCCTTCCACTGGTAAGAGTTTCACAATGACAACCGCACCAGGAATAGAAGTCATAGGAAGGAGATATAAGCAGAGGGAGAGCGAGAAAGAAAGACAGACGGAGAGAGAGAAAGAGGAGAGAGAGAGAGAGAGAGAGAGAGAGAGAGGAGGGTGGGCATTAGAAAGATTGAAGTAGAAGCTCATCTCTCGCGCACTCTTCCATGCCCATTTGTAATCCCGCTGCTTCTGTCGATCTTATCTTCTCATGAATTCTATGCACTCTCTTCATTTCAAGTCTTCTCTCGTCTTTGAAGCCGACAAATTCGGTGCCATTTGCATAGAGAGTGTGAGGGATGAGGAACGGATGAATGGACGAGGTGGCCAAAAAGCAGCAAGGAGAGGACGGTAGATGGAATAGGAGGGAGAGAGAGAGGGAGAGAGAGAGAGAGAGAGGGAGAGAGAGAGGGAGAGAGAGAGAGGGAGAGAGAGAGGGAGAGAGAGAGAGAGGAGAGAGAGAGAGAGGGAGAGAGAGAGAGGGAGAGAGAGAGAGGGAGAGAGAGACGGAGAGGGAGGAGAGAGAACAGAAGTAGGCTAGCAATGCGCGATCACTGTGTTTGAAGGGTTCCCTCGAGGCAGGGAACTACAGGACTGCCATGAAAGAGCAGACAAATGAACAAGAGAGACAGGGAGAGAGGAAGGAGAAAGAGAGAAAGATGAAGAAAGAAAGAGATAGATGGAGAGAGAAAGAGAAGCAGAGTCAGAGAACAAAGGAGAACGGCATAACAGAAGCCACTTAGAAGCAGCGGCAGGCTGCTCTATCTGCATCCTCATTAATCTGATTGAGAGCTCACTGCAACTCTCTCCGTCTACCATCACGTTTCTTCTCTCTCCTTTCATTCTTTTGACCAGTCGCTCGCATATATTCCACTTCTCTCTCTCTCTCTCTTAAGTTCATCAAAGAATTTATCTATCACTTTGTCTCTCAAAATCCTATTGTTCCAGCCTATTTGAACCCTTCTGCGGCAATGTTTTCTTTGGGTGTACTTATCAAAGTGATGAAGTAGTAGATACATGCTATTTTAGGTCATAGTACAATTTAAAAGGAAAGACGGAACTTTGGAAGAATAATAATGATATAAGCATGATAAACAAAAGAAACTGACCGTCGTCAATTCTGGAAACACCAAAATTCTTGAGGCGAGCATAGACAGCCATGCCGGCAGAGTCCAGTCCTGAAATTTAAAGTTGTTGTTCAGCTTTGTTAATATTTACTTAAACATGATATTTTTAAGACAAATCTTGTTAGAGAGAAACTTTTTAGACATCATCAATAATATGAGCTAATTAACATTAGCCTCTTGGCATGAAACTGTGAAAACTATCACTAGACTAGAAAATAGTGCTTACTAGAAGCCCTGCTGGCGGTCGGCCTGCTTATGCGAGATGTTGGAGCAGAGATGGCAGAGGAAGCTGATGATCTTGGAATCGAGCCAAGTCCGATGGGAATCGGAGAAGTCGACTCTTCGCCAGGCGACGATTCACTTTGTTCCCCTGAAGCAAAAGAAAAATTAACAATAAATTTAAAATAAAATATTTTTCAGTAATCACAGTATATTGCTCATATAAAATAGCGACATATGCTTGGTTTTGTTGTGCTGAAAACCGAGTAGGGTAGAGGGGGGTCGAAATGGGAAGGGACGGCAGCATTAACAACTGAAATGAAGATAAATGCAAGCGAATGCACAGCCGGCTGACAGGACTGGAGGCAGCAGAGGAACACTGTCTTCCTCTCTTTCAGAGGTAGGACATAGCATGTGCAGAGACGCATAATACGATTAGCTTACGGTCAGGCACGCCTCGGATAATCGTGAACATCGAACGGGAGGTCAACAGGGAGAGGGAGAGGGAGAGAGAGAGAGGAGAGAGAGAGAGAGGGAGAGAGAGAGAGGGAGAGAGAGAGAGAGGGAGAGAGAGAGAGGAGAGACACAGGGCAGTTAGATTCGGAAGAAGACACGAAAGGGATGAGCATGTGGTCAGGGCATCGGAGAGGTGTGAGGTGGTCAATGGTCAAGCTTACGACAAGAGGTCCAGGGGAGCAGAGAGAATGAAAAGAAAAGAATGAGAGGGAAGAGAGAGGAGAGGGGAGAGAGAGAGACGTACAAAAGAACCTAAGCCGTGCGAGAGGGATTGCATCAGTAGCGCCCATTCATTGTTCAAGGCAGCCTTCTTCAATGGACGAAGTTCGTGAGAGTCCAGGAGTCACACAAATTGCAAGGTATCGACATAATAAGCGATTCAATGAATGCAAATCCGCATGGAATGAAGAAAATGGAAAAGAGACAAATAGGGTTTGTAGGAACTGTTCGGAAGATTGCAAAGTACGGATGAGAAGTGCATTGCAACCAAGGAATAATTTGTGTATATTATATATATATATATATATATATATATATATATATATATATATATGTATATATTCAAATTATGAGGATAATTAGCCATCTATTTTGAGCGTCAACGAGTAAACTTTTCATTGAAACTTTTCATTGAAAATCCAGTATGTCTTAAAGTGCCTGATTTGCTTTTGGTATTTATATTCCTTGCGTAATTATTATCATTATATAAAATGACACAACTATCAATAAAACTTATGAAAGCAACTACAGAAAAAGAACAGAAAATACCAATAAGCTGGGACACGCACGCAAAATCACAGTGTTTGACAATATTACCAAGGGACATGTTCGAACTCGATGAGAAAGCCACAATGAACTTGGGCTCATCTAAAGAATTGCAGGCTAAATTGTTTTCGGCTCGAATCGGGCCTCATCAGGTCACCCCGCACAGTATAATGGACACAATTATAACGTAGTTCACAATGGAAGTGGGAGGACAATTTAAGACGTCGATTTGATTCAGAAAAGGATTGAAAATCTGAGAAGAAAAACATCTGTCCAGAAGCAGAACAGAGCAAATAGGAGAGGACTGTTTGACTCTAGTCCAATGTGGTTGGCAGTAGTTTACGGAAACTGAAATAAAGAACGAACGGGATGGAAAGAGTTAGGACAGAAAGAAAGAGTGAGGGAGAGATAGAGAGGGAGAGATAGATAGAGAGAGAGAGAGAGAGAGAGAGAGAGAGAGAGAGAGAGAGCAAAAACAGTCAAGAGAAAAACCACCTAAATCGGGAACGCGACAGGCCGAACGACCCGCATGAAGGAAATGTCAGTTATAAGAACGGCTCGGAAGTGCAGAGCGAGGGAAAAGGAGTACGCAGTGGGAAAGGGAGGTCTGTGCCTGGCGCGGCATCTATGCTCTAATAAGAAGCGGAAGCCGTGCGACTCGTGAGTGTTCTCTCCTTGAGGGGTTCCTGATCAAGAGAGAATGAAGCGAGATTAGTACGACTGATAGGCAGAGCGGTAAAAAGCGCCCCTTGAGCAGCCAAAGTCCGTGAGGAGAATGCAATGAAATGAGGGTGGAAAATGAGCAGTCATCTGCCGTTGTTGCTTCCTGGTTGGAGTCCCAGGCAAGAAGAGGAAGGCTATTGGATGGCGGCGCAAACTGCCGCGCAATGGGCTACTTGCGGTGATGGAAGAGGAATAGAGTCACACCGGAAGAGTAATGAGTTAAGGGGGAGAGAGAGAGGGGGGACGAGAGAGAGAAGTTACATAGGAGGGAAAAGAAAGAGAGTCCATTCCCGGAGTTGGAGGCGCGATTCCAGCGAAGACCCGCGACAGGACGGGGCGCTAATTAGAAATAGATGCAAGTGGCGGGTGGAGAGAGAAGCTGCCGGAGGATGAGGAATTGGGAATTGGGATGAGAGGAAAAATAGAAGAGAGAGAGAGAGAGAGAGGGTAAGAGGAAGAAGTGGGCATGGAATGGAATGACCGAATAGAATAAGCGTGCATCAGCTGTAGCCTGCCATTTGATACAGGAGCTAATTCAATTACTGTTCAGGATTATGGATGGAAAAATTCCAAGTCCTTCTGGGAGTTGTGACAATTCATGAGGTGGAACAGATGTCGCCACATCAGAAACGGTACGAAAATAAATGTCAGCAAAAAATGATGGCTAACCAATAGGAGTCGAAATGCGTCCCATCTGATAGAGCTGCGCGTATGAAGGAGGATGGCGTTGGCTAGGCGGGAGAAGGGAAGGAATCGACGACCTGGAAAGGTTGGTGGATTCCTTCCCTTCCAAGAGAGAGATAAAGAAAGCTAACGAGGTCTTGATAAACACAAACATTGGTGGTGGCGGTGGAGGAGGAATGGACGCTGCAGCCGCAGCAGCCGCAGAGGCTGATGAAGACGAGTGAGCGATTGCGAAGGACGTCTTAGATGAGGAACGGGGCGAGGTCAGGGACCTGCATGAGGGGAAAAGGAGATGGACAATAACACTTCACTCATCGACATAGTAGCCCGCACTTGCTTAGTCGACTAGGATTAAATGAGACCTGAGCAGAAAGAGTCGCTTACTTGATGGTCTTCTCAGAGATTTCCTGAGAATCTTGGCCTGGCGGGAGCGGGGAAGGCAACTGCTGATTGGCCGCCTCTGCCGTGGGAGTTCCTTTAAGGGCATCTGAAGCTAGAATCCCCGGCCATTAATACACTACCTATTAATATTCTGTCTACTAGCTCGGCATATAAATGTCAAATACAAAACTTTTCCACCTTAAAGTAGGCTGGAATGTCATTTTAAAAAATTCGAACGCATAGAGACAATACTAAAAAAAAGAATATATTGACCAACAAAGGATAACCTTGCGGGATGCGAGCCAGGCGCCTCGGCCTCTGATGTTGCTGGTTCACCATTGGAGAGACTACGCCAATGGCTGGCTGGGGCGGCGGAAGAGAGGTAGGGTGCTCTGGAATCAGACGTCAGTATCTTCATTGTCCCCCCCCCCCTTGTGAAAGAGTGAGAGAGCATCACTGACCTCTTGTCTTAGCCTTGAGCACTCCCTTCATGGTGTGATCCTCCACGACGTCTTCCTCTGTCTCTGCTTCTTCTTCCTTTCTCTCCTCGCCCTCCTCTCTGGTTGTCTCTGAAGAGTGTGCTGTCTGAGTGTCTGTCGTAGTTCTCTCCTGCTTAGATGCTGAATCCACCCTCAGCGCCTTCACCGCAAGTGTTGGCTTCTCCTGAAATGTAAACGAATTCGTGTTCAACTCACAAAAAGAGCTCCATTGCATAAGCATGATGGGCTTCTTCAATGCGATGGAAAAAATAAATGTGGGATTAAGGAAGAGAGAAGAGAGAGTGAGGGAGGGAAAGAGGGAAAGAGAAAACGGCAAATGGAATTGAGTGCAGAGTCAAGCACCCTGGAGGGCAGCAACAACGATGCGCAAGGAGAAAGTGAAGACTCCGTTAAGTTAGAAGAGAATTACGTTGTCTAAACTTGTACTACTTTTTTCATTTGTCTACTCCCCTTCTCCGTCTTGACACACCCAAATATACTCGTTCTCGTTCTTGAAACGTCGTCGCTCTGCTTACGCAGGAAGAGGTGCAATTCAGTGAAGAAGATTGCCGCATGGCTTGAGCAGCCAAAAGACGCAAAAACACAACACGACTGAATGCTTTTAGTGAGAGTAAAAAAGAAAGTGGAAAGTTAGAAAGAGTGAGAGAGAGAAAGAGAGAGAGAGAGAAAAGAGAGAGAGAGAGCAAGAGAGAAAGAGAGAGAAAGAGAGAGAGAGAGGGAGAAATAGAGAGAGAGAGGGAGAGAGAGAGACAGATAGATAGAAAGGGAAGCTGAATTTCAGGATTGATAGGCTGAGGCAGGTGTAGTAAGCATTTTTTTGAGCCATTTTTGAACGAAATTAGGGACGACATTGATTTGAATCTACTATTGTTTTTTTTAATAAAACACGCAAATATAGACTTCTGACAAAACAGCATCTTGTCAAATTCATCGGAAACTAGTGTTCGCTCTTGATGACGAAGCAATTCAATTCCACTACTGCTAGATCTTCATTGAATTCCAGAATTTTCAGTTCCAACCTGTACTGGCGATGGCGGTTCCGCAGCAGATGTCGTTTCCCTGGGCGGTGCTTCAGATGCGGACGGCGACTGAACCCTAGACTGGGCGAGTTCGGCAGCCACGGTCTCTGCTGCCTCGTCGTGAGAGACACTCGCAGCCGCCGCGGCCACTGAAGACGAAGAGGAGGATGCAGAAGACGAGGTGGACGAGGACGAGGAAGAGGGACTTCCACTCGAACTCAGCTCGCAGTACGCTGAGTCCTCGCTCGACTTCGAACACCTGCAGAGGATAGATATAGAAAATACATTTGGTGAGCACGCGGATAAATTGACTACTCACAATTTGGACAACAGGTAATAAAGAATTGATTAGTGTCAGTCTCAGAAGAATGAAGAGTCGGAGTCGCCAACCGCTTCTCCAGAAGCTCCTTCTCCGTCTCCTTCTCGGGCGGCTCGATTACTGCAGTCGCATCTACACGTTTCTCTGCAGGCGCGACCAATTTCGGAGGCTGAAATAAACTGACAGTGTAATTACTAGGTTGGCTTTTTTAAACAATAACTTTGAAGGCCTATAATCGACAACATGTTTTTATATTACATAACAAAGCTTCATCTCTGTTGAGGTATCAAATAAACCTCAAGCAACAGGAAAAATTTGCATACACTGTTGTGTACGAACTTTCTTTGAGGTATTTTGAGACGTGTCAAGAGAACTTCGGTGGTGGTAAGAAAGAATTCTTCGCACGTGAAGTGAAAACTGCTGGGAGTGTTGGGCAGAAGGATAATAACAGTGATTAGGGCTGGGAGCAAACGTGTACAGCCTCTCCTATTATTAGTAGTAGCAGATATGGAGCTGACTACTATAAATGGAAAGGGGACAGCGATTGAATAGGTGCTAAGCAGGAAATTCAAAACGGTGGTGCGCCGCGGGGCAAATGGAATGGGCTTAGCGGCAAACGGCCCGTTTCACGGCCGGCTGCGTGCCACGTCGTAAGCTCTCTCTCTCTCTCTCTTTCTCTCTCTCCCCTCTCTCTCTCCCTTCCTCTCTCTTTTCAATCTCTTCTCTCGACAGCAAGCTTATCTTCTCCATTGCCACAGAGAGACAGCCTGATGATGGGAGAGAGGGAAGAGCACTTCGTGCTAACGGCATCAGTTGTAGTGGAAGAAGAGCAGGTGAGAAGAGAAGGTCATTCTCGCTTTTTTATAAGATGCGGCCCGATTATCGGGACTAGAAAAGTGAAAGAACAGGTGATCAAGAGAGAGAGAGAAAAGGGGAGAGAGAGAGTGGGAGAGAACGAGAGAGCAACATAGAACGGCAAGGGAAGGAGCATGAGCAGGGAAGAGAGGAAGCTCAGACATCTCGGAGGACACCAGCGGGCTTAAGTCATCTATCACTCAAAGTGCAGAAGAAGTGGCAACTGTGAAGCACTGAGGGAATCAGTAGTTGTTGAGAGTAGAAAGAAGGATGAAGAGGTATAGTGAGAGAGAAAGAGACAGAAAGAGATTGAATAGAGAGAATCGAACAAGAGACAGATGACAATGGTAAGAATAACTGGAGGCAGGGAATAGCGGTCGGAAAGCTGACTGCCGAGGGGGAAAATCGAGAAGAGGCATTCTGTACTCAAGGGTTGCTGAAACCGACAATACGATGAATAGTTTGAACAACTTAATTTGTACTAGTAAATTATGGATAAAATTACCACGATATAAAAATCACAATTACAAGGGAGCCAAATAAAAAAAGATTGGCCGACGAATGTGCGAGTATTACAGTAGAAATTTTCCTGCAACTTTGTTTACCTCTCTGTCTTCTACACATGCGAAGACATTAAAAAGTTCCACGCACATTCGACGGATCGGTACTTTAAATTTAAAATCACCACTTTCTTTTGAATTTACCTGTATTTGAAAATGTGATTTACAGTATGCTCGTTCAACATTTCCTACACAACATTCTAGTAAGTGTCGGATACATCTTCCTTTTTGGAAATAATAAGCCTTTGAGAAAGGGAAGCATGGGGCGATTGAAGAAACTTCCAAACAGTTGAAGAAACAGATAAAAGGAACAGAAGGAGGCAGATGGAATTACAAAGGAGTGGAAGGAAAAAGGGTGATGAATACTGGGAGGAAAAAGGGGGAGAAGCCGTTGCTAAAGAAATACAGAGACACAAAAAGGGAAAAAAAGCAAACCGCAGAGATTGCGATGATGAAAAGAGATGAATGAGAGCATGGGAGGCATGAAATAAGTTGAGGAATTGGCGGGTGACAAGATCATGGCAGGTGGCATCTGCTAGGTCTGTGGAGGAGATGGAAACAGAGAGTGAGACAGAGAGAGAGAGAGGGAAAATTAGAGAGGAGGTTATAGTGGGAAGTGAGTACCGATGGCGGCAGGAAAACATGAAAATACGCAGTGAATGGATGGGCAAAAACATGATCAGGATGGCTATAGTTTCAGAAAAAGGTTGTCTGTAAAAGAACGAACCGCGACAGCCTTTGGTTTTGGTAAAGGAGTTGAGATCGCGATCAACGATGTTGATGGTGCCGGGATACCTAAATGAAAAAGAATACATCTGTCAAAAAAGCAATATTCAAAAATTCACAAATGGTTACAAACTACAATCCTCTGAAGTCTTCAATGGCTAACCTCTACTAGAGGAGAGACCTCTAAGCTGAACGCCAGAAGTGGAGGAAGCGATGGGAGCAGCCTTGGGCTTGGGCAGTCCACTGGGGCAACGGCGGAGGCAGTCGGCTGAGAAGGTGGCGGAGGCCGCTTCCCTGTGGCTTTCCCGACGGCGCCATCCGGCTTTTTGAGCTAGAAACATCCGGTTCGGATTTTCGTTGGTCCGTGCGCGCTCTCTCTCTCCCTCCCTCTCTCTCGCTCTCTCTCTCCCCCCCTCTCGTTCTCTCTCGCGCTCTCTCTATTCCCTCCCTCTCATTATCCATTAGCGCAGCATTTCTTTACACCCAAATCTCCAATTTTCCTCTGGACCCCATTTAGCCTCTCCACTATCTCGAAGGAGTCCTATACTCTTTAGCAGACATCTGAAGCGAGCTCTTTCCTTTTTCTCAAACACCATGACATCAGATTAGCGAATTTAGGCCATGGAATGCAGAAAAGTAGAAGAGTTGACCACGATTTCAGTTTTCCTCGAATGGTAGCTGTATATACATTCAAATGATATTGCAGTAATTAAAAGGAGAGAAAGAATACCTGAGCGGCTTTGGTGGCTTTTTCTCCTTGTCCTTGAAGATCTTGTTGAGACCTCCGAGCATCTTGGGAGCAGGGAGGCAGGAGGAGCGGGGAGGCTGGAGAGAGGAAGCGGTAGAAGAGGCGGTCTCAGGAGGAGGCGTCGCCAAGGCCTCTGGCGCTGCCGCGGGCGACGGAGACAACGGGGATTTGGCTAGATTATTACATTTGGAATACCATCCAGTTTATGAGATGCCTCAAGAAAAGAAGAGGAATCACTGGCATGGGTCCAAAGATTTAAGAGGAATTAAAATGTATATAGTAGATACAAGACTGTGACTACAATGTTCTTGATAGCAACGAAATGTGCGGAAAATAGTATAAAATACTTATAAAAGAATCATACGCATAGTAGCCACCTGATGTTGTAGCGGGCAGCTTCAGAGTGCGTGGCGGAGCAGCAGTCAAGGGTGGCCTTATCCCAGGGGACGGACCTGCAGCTGCAGTCACAGGGGAGGTCGGGGGGCTACCGCCACAGAAGCGGAAGCGGTAGAGGGAATTGACGCGTAAGTCGCGGAAGAGGAGACGGAAGACGGAGGGGCAGGCGGCGGATGGGGGCAGCCAATCCGAGTGGGTGACGGCTTGGATAGCCGAGAGGAGGGCGGTTTCAAGCCCGAGGAGACAGTGGCTGGCCGATTGCCAGAGGCGCTGCTACTTCGCACCCCAGAGGATGCGCCTGAAACGGCTCTTCGTTCTAAATTCTCGCGAGCATTTAACGATGCCAACCGAGAGTGAGAGAACTAAAAGAGGAGAGAGTTCAGATAGGCAGAGAACATCCAAGGGTAAGGAAGTGCTTCATTCTAATTGCGGGAAAATTAAAACTTCAGGTCATGGGGTGCAGATGAGGGGAAGTGGTGAACAAGTAGTTGCAAGAGTATCACTCTCTCCTTATCTCTCTTTCTCTCACTCGGATATCTTGTCTCATTTCTTCCCCCAGCCCGGCATATATCAATCCTCTCCCTTAGGCTACTAATACGAAGAATGTCACAAACACCAGCGTGAGTAATGATTGCGCGAGTTTCTGAATGCAACAACTTTTATTCTTCTTCGCTGCTCTCTCCTTCTTCCGTGCTCTCTCTCTCTCCCTCCTTTGTTTAGCTGAAGATTCATGGCGCATCGCAAGCCCATTCTCTTCTCGCTAATGCAAGGGGAATAAAGAGCGGAGAAAGACGAGAGGCTTTTGAGAGAGGAACGGATGGAGATAAATGGGCCTTAGAGGGGACAGAATGGCAATGTTGCACTTCAGCCGGATACATTCTTCCACTTTATAGGCTACCGGAGGTGATAGATGAAGCTCTTTAGTAGCCACTATCCTCTTTCTACCAACATTCTCTCTCTCTTTCTCTCTCTCTCTGTTTGTCTCTCCACTCCCTAAAGCCGATTTTATGGCAACGCTTGTTGCAGTTTTCGTCGCCACTCACGGGTTTATTTGCTTTTTTATGTGATCTCACATTATCCCGGTAATTAAAAGAGCGAAAGGAACGGCAGAAAGCGACTCATCTCTCATTTTGTATCGTTAACCAGATTGTCGTTGTCTTCTATTCTCTCACCCGATTCCATTCCATCTTTCAACCACCCTACCTCTCTCGCTTCTCTCTCTCTCTATTTTAATAAGCTCATATTCACTTCCCCTATTACTCTTTCGTCTCTTTTCAATTATCTTCCCTAAAGAGATAAAAAATTAACAATTTAAGCTAATTTTTAAATGTAAATCAGTCGTCAATTAAAGGAATAGTGCAATAAATAATACATATGAAAAATACAAATACCAAGTTCAAAACTGCAGGGATATATTTTCCATGTAGTTGGAAGGTAATTAGGTCAGTTTAATTAACATAACGGGTTCAGCAGGAATGAACTGTAAGTAAATGATTAGTAACCGAAATTGAAGGGCAGCTAATGAAATCGAAAGGAGATAGAGAGGGAGAGAGAGAGAGGAAGAAAAAGAGAAGTCGGCAACGGGAATTGGAGGGAGATTATGAAGAACTCCTGCCCCAGGCCTGGCTTGGTCTTACAGCGAATGCCAGCGGGAGGGCGAGGGGGAGAGGGTGACAGGCCAAGGAAAGAGTGTACTCCTTCCTGGCAGCCGAGTTTTGGCTCCTGGGCTGCTTCTGGGTGAGATGGAACAGCAGAAAGGGAGGAAGGCAGAGAGAGAGAGAAAGAGAGAGAGAGAGAGAGAGAGAGAGAGAGAGAGAAAGAAAGAGAGAGAGAGAGAAAAAAAGAAAGAGAGAGAGAGAAAAAAAGAAAGAAAGAAGAGAGAGAGAGAGAGAGAGATAAAGAAATGAGAAGATAGTCAGGAAGAACGAGAGAACAAAGTGAAAGAAGAGGCGGAGAACAAAAAAATTAAGAAATTAAACATCAACAAAAAAAATAAGTATAAGATGAAATCCGAGTGACCGGAGCTAAAAGTGATATTAGTGAGCATTGCTAACACGCGTTTGGACAGAGAAAGACTAGCGGATAGAAAGGAGGAGGGGGACGGGGCGGTACACGGTGGAGGGATGAGAGGAACGGAGGTAAGGAGGGGAGGCTAATGTGCAGAGGCGTGAGCATGCACAAAGATGATTCGGCAGGGGAGATATGGAGGGGGGAGGCGAGGAGTGGCTCGAATGCTCTTTAAACGGCCATTTCATAGAGCATAACAAGTCATAAAAAGGGATGAGGCAACTAGTGGCTGAGAACGATCCACACAGCTTGCTGAACAATTCGAAAAACTGTAACAGAACATGCATGGTTTGTTGGATGAACCTGCAAGGTATGACAGTTGGAATGCAATATTCTTGCGGCGCACCGGCAACTAGGGGAAAATACAAAGACTAGGGTATGAAGAGGACAGGGTGTGAAACAAAAGGGAGATGGAAAGAGATAAAAGAAAGAACCAAAGGGAAATAACATACCATTTGGAGCAGGCAATCGCTGTGGAGAAGCCGTCGCTGACGACGATGACGGAGCAGCTATTCGAGAGGAGAACGACGGCGGAGGGGGCAACCTGCAATTTGAGAGAGAGAGAGACAGAGAGACAGAGACAGAGAAAGAGAGAGAGAGAGAGAGAGAGAGAGAGAGAGGCAGAAAGGTGTACAGGAAGCAAGGGCAGCCGAAAGGGGATGATATATGAACAGAGGTCTTTTCTTCCGGCATGGCAAGTGGCCGGCTTCCCACAAGGATGCAAAGGCATTTTTTTTTAATCGAAGTATTAATAAAACCAGAACAATCACTGGAGTATAACAAAAGAAGCTATACTGCAGTTAAAGGAGAAGAGGATAGAGAACGAGATAACGCCTGGAGATGACAAGGATAGAAATTGGGAACCAGGAAGAGATAATCACAGACACATATAAGTAGAGCAAGACTGGCAAAGTAAACCGGGGAGAGGAGAGAGAGATAGAGAAAGAGAGAGAGAGAGAGCGAGAGAGAGAGAGGGAGAGAGAGAGAGAGAGAGAGGAAGAGAGAAGCAGATGAAGCATGATGTCGTGCATAGGCAAGGCGTAATTTGGCGTGTGTGACTACTGGCCGGGAATGAATTATTCTCATCTTGGCTTCGCGGCGTTTCTTCTCTTCTCTTCAGACTATCGCAATTGAATGTGCTTGGACATGGATGAGGAAGCCATTCCAGAAGAGAGAAAGGGCAGGGAAGACATTGGGCATCCACAGGAAGATTACCAGACTCTTGATATCTCCTTGTCTTGGGTGGTCTAACATTGTTCTTCTTGTATACACATGAACAACCACAGCATCCAAAGAGCCAGGTCCATTAGCAAGGTGCCATCCATTTTCATCCATCAGCCTACTCATCTAATGTCAACCTACTCTTTGTTCTCAGTGGTAGAAGAATAGAAAACATGGTTATCCAATGACTATCTCCCTTCTCTTCCACTCTCTTCCCCTGACAAACTCTCTATCACCTTGTCGGAGTGATGAAAAAGCCATGCCGCTTCTTGCTTCCTTTCCTTAGTCACTACTCTTCTACGCATGAGTTGCGCGATCACTGGCATAAAAGAAGTAGAAGAACAGAGGGGCAGAGGGTACGAGAGAAGGTATTGTAGTGGCAAAGAAGACAGAGATCGAGAGTTCGCGCCATCCAAATTGGACTGATCAGCAGCCAGCCATGCCCGACGGGGCAAGAAAACACTGCTTTCGTTTTCTTGTCTGGTTTCTGCACAATAATTTATTTTCCTTTCTACTATCTAAACACTTTTTAGATGTGCGCCCCATTCGCAAGCCTATAAAAACAAGCAACACTATGAACAAATTCGCTTAAAAATCTCCGAGGTCGTATCCTCAAAGATGCTGAATATGTATTCACTGGGAATACACGATGTAACCTATCCCATTAACGAGGTTTATGAATTATATAGAATTCAGTTTGTGAAATCTTCATCTGCAATTTTGGATTAAAAGAATTTCTTACTTTGGATGAATGCAGATTCGCTTGAATACGATCATTATAATGCAATTTGCCATACAAATAATAACAGAAGAAAACTGAAAAAACCACAATTATTTTAACCTCGAAGTAGCGTGCATGGCAGCGCTGGCCGCGGCCCTCTCGGCAACCGCTGCCCTCTCTTCCTCCTCCTGCCTCACGCGTCTCTGCTCACGCTTCTGTCTTGTTTGAAGTAAAAGAGAGCAAAGAGAAGCTGCAGAACAGAGCCGAGATGACCAGAAGAGAGCTCTGAAGCAAAGTATTCATCATCAGTGGAAGGCATAAGATGGACACAGTCTTGACTTCAGAATAGGGGCGGAAGGTCGGCAGAAATAGAATATGAGAACAGCAAAGAAATTGAGAGAGTGAGAGAGTGAGAGAGAGAGAGAGAGAGTTTCGTTCGATATCACGAAAACATTGATTACAATATACTGAAAAAAAGAACTGCAAAAATGGGGAATCAAGCAAAAATATTGACATATTCGTTTAACAAATACCGGATAGTGCATGATTTGAGACCGACTGAAAAATATAAATATTTAACCCTCCCCCCCCCAAATTGTACCAAAAAGAAACCGAATTGTGTGTGATACTACGAAAGACCAGATTACTGCATGAACACGGGCGGTCGGCTACAAGTACTGGCAACAATACATTCTTTATTTTTGATGAGTGATCGGCCTACCACTGAAAAGGAGATGGAATGCGGTAGCTGCATGTATTATTGCAAGTTAGAGATTCAGCTGACAGGGCAAGTAACGCGGGTCTTTATGCAGCATGAACAATATGTCAAGTTCTCCTTCAAACGGAGTAAGATGTCTGAATCGACGAAGTCGTCAGGGAATATTATGACGTTGAGACTTACTGCAACGAGTCAAATATATTCTTTTCAGTTTCTCACACGACACTCATGAGTTCACAGTAAGGAGGAAAGGCTGGCGTGTGTTTATCGCCTAATAAATGTAGAGATTTCCATTCATCCGCTGTTGGAAGCGAGAAGACAATAAAGTCTTCATAAAAGTTAAGCAGCGCAAAAATGCTCTCGGCGAGAGGAGACTCATAAAGCATGCAGCGAGTCCATGAACACTTCGCGGCAGTTGGAAAAAGAGAGAACGAGAGGAAAATGGAAGAGTCATAAAATGGAGGCCTCTCCATGGTAAGACAGGAAATGCACCCGACCAGCCAATCAGGCAGGACGGCACTAATGCAGAACTGGACTAATGCAGATATTTTCAATCAGTGGCACGTTCAAAATCACGGCCAATAATTGATCACAGAGTGATCGGCTTACGGGCACACTTTAACACAACATACGGTGAGAGAGTTAGACAGAAAAAATAATAAAGTTTACAAGTTGTAGAAGAAATTTTACCAAGTTAGCAAAGTTCGGCAATACAAGCAAAAAAACGGTCTGGTACTATTGTAGTATTCCCACCCCAGAAGTCGAACTTTTTTTTAGAATATAATTTTTTCGCTGAAAGTTCTCCCGAGCGGTTTTCGGTACGGGGAATATGAATATCATCTCTATTCCTTATCATTATGCCATCTTCACGGTAATTTTGGTAAGTTTAAGGACATATTATACATGTTTTGCACCTCCCACATCTCTCCCACGCACTTTGCGACGGTGATTGAGTGAAGCCGGAGGATGAAATGAATATGACATTCGTTTCCCCGTGCGGAAAACCCATCCGTGGTGAATTTCGGCGAATTTTTTTTTATGTGGGTGGGAATAGTACCAACGTTTTAAACATTTGTTAGATGCTATCCACTGCTATCTCGTTCGAGAAAGAACAAAATTCTACAAAATAAGTTTTGACATGGTTAAGGCACCCGGAGCGTCGTTGAAATACACAAATACAAGCAGATGGATGCATATCCTGCTTATAAGAATCGACAATGGCGTTACATGGTCAGAATAAATGCACGCAAAGAAGCTTTGCAGAAAGCACATACAAGGTGGCGAGGGAGAGAAAAAGAGGGAGAAAGAGACAGAGAGGGTGAGAGAGAGACAGAAAGAGACAGACAAGAGCAAGCAGCCAACGTGGCTGTACAGAGGACGCATCCATGCACAGGCCGGCCGTTGTCCTCACAGCCGCGGCCAACTCTGTGCGTATGCCCTGAGGGTGGGGAAAGGGGAAAAGGTGAAGAGAGAAAGAGAAATTGCAGAGATGAGAGGGCAGAGGGGAGAAAATGGTAAATTAAAAGTGCCGAGGGGAAGGGAATAAAAATCTCTCCCAAAATAGAAGAGCAAAAGCAAAAATGGAAGCAATGAGAGAGAGAGAGACGCGTAAAAAGGATGAATAAGTAGTGAGGGTGAGGGGTGCACAACCAAGAGAGACATGGCGTGGCAAAGACAGAGAGAGAGAGAGAGAGAGAGAAAAGAGAGAAAATACAGAGAAAGAGAGAGAGAAAAGAGAGAGCGAAAAGAGAAAGAAAAAGATAGATAGAGAGAGAGAAAGCATGAGAGAGCGAGGGAGAGGATGATAGAGCGAGAGAGCGAGGGAGAGGATGATAGAGCGAGAGAGAAAGTGAGAGCATGATAGAGAGAGAGAGAGAGAGAGAGAGAGAGAGAGAGAGAGAGATAAAGCATGAGAGAGCGAGGGAGAGCATGATAGAGCGAGAGAGAGAGAGAGAGAGAGAGAGAGAGAGAGAAGAGAGAGAGAGCGATATGAACAGCGACACTGCAATAATCGGGCACTACCTAAGATTAGCAGTACGATCATGACATAAACAAGAAAAGAAGTTAGAGTAAAAACGCAAAATATTTTGACAGAATCCACCCGATGGCATCAATTAAAAGATCTGGATCAACAACTGCATGGAAGAAAAAGACAGTAGCACAAAGTAATTAATGACGACAAGTCATTCTAGCGGGTAATTAACATGACAAGTGACAGGGAAATCATATCACCCGCGAGAAAACATCTAATTAACGATAAACCTTCCAAGATCCATCGTTTTCTTTCTCTATTTTCATGAAGGTCATTTTCATTCCACCACATTCTTCTATCACTTATCGCGCCCTCCGGTAAACCAATATAATCGACCGCCCTGCAGGATCAGTCAAGGCCAAGTACAGCGCGAGAAAACTTACCTCTCTTTCTCCCCCAATCTCTCTTCCCTCTCTCTCTCTCTCTCGTAATCTGCATTCATTCCTCCTCTATATTCTCTCTGACCAAGTCATATCTCTCGAATCGGTTCACACATCCTTTGCAGTAATATTTGTTGATCCGTCACGGAAGCTTTTGCATGTGCAGTGACCCATAAAATACCAGGAGAAGTATTTCTCTGAAGGAGCATTAACAAGGAATAGAGAAGCTAGAGATGGAGAGAGAGAGGGAGAGAGAGAGAGCGCGGAGAGAGAGGGATAGAGAGAGAGAGAGGGGAGAGAGAGGGAGAGAGAGAGAAGGGCGAGCGAATGGGAATAAAGCGTGGACGGCGAAATAAAATACAAGATGCTTCGGAAATTCAGCAATTCAACTACTTATTCCGAATTACTTTCAGCCAGAATAACAAGGATGTGAAATTTTGCACGAAAATTACCAGGCTATCGCAGTGAAATCGGACTCAATCGTCTGGATCGGACTGCTTAAATTTACGAGTGACCTAAAAGCTGCAGTTTGCTAGTAGAGCATGCCGATGCCCGCCCGCACAAACTGTCCATCTGTAACTCGCTTCTCTCTCTCTCTCACGCTCTCTCTTTCTCTATTCCTGCCCAAGCGGTTGATTGAATCAGCAACTCATGAAGATGAATGAGAGCACAACAGGTCAGTCCCCAATGCGTCTGAAGACGAGTAGTAACAGAAGAAAGAAACGAGAGTAGTTTGAGCAAGATAATGGTGGAGAGAGAGAGCCAAACAGAGACAAAGGGAGAGAGAGCGAGAGAAACAGAGAGCGCGAGCTCTCAAGTGACAGAGCAGAAAAAAAAAGATTTTTTTTTTAAATGTGGGAAAGGCTGAAGGATGAAGAACAACAAAAGAGAAAACTGCACGGATACATGCACGTTGGTCTCAGAATATTCTGGAATTGAATTGAGAATGACGACGTGAAAAAAACATGTAGTAATTAAAACATACAAACCGAACGGTCTTCTAGAGGAGTGATACGGTAACTCAAACCATTGGCGATTTGAGTGAGAAAATAAAAGAGAAACTAGCCTTCATGCCATGCTTAAGGGATAGTTGATTGGTGACAGCTGAAAGAAATAGAGAGTATGAGAACCAAGACAGATGGACAACAAGAAAGAGAGAGAGAGACAGACAGACAGACAGACAGACAGAGAGAGAGAGAGAGAGAGAAATGAATGATATGCTAGTACAGCATGTGCCACCAAGAACAGGTGCGTAGTGAGAGATCGTTAGAATCAGAGAGGAGAGAAAGAAAGTAGGGCCACATTCAAATTGGTGTAAAATACTACAGATGATGAGTAGCAGCAAAAAATTCCTCAATGTTTTCGTTTCTGGTGTCAAGTAAAATGACAAAATATTATCAAACGTAGACAAGGAGCAGCATGCCATGGGATGAGAAACTAGTGCATATCGCTGGAAATGAGAACGAAAGATATGATCTGAACATGGGGAAATAATTATTAAATTCACTGGTTGAAGGTTTCACAACTAGGTGAATACAACCTGTAAATTGTATGTGTAAAACAAAACACCAAAAGAAAAGAGGAGGCGCCAGAAATCTACGGCCTAATATTTCTTGTTTGTGCACATGCCCACAGCTCTTTTACGCGTTGAAGAATTAATCGTCAAAACCCAGAAGCTAGCCGACCCCCGAGGCAAGTGAAAGTGAGAGCGAGGGATAAGAGGAGGTGCAGGAAGAGGGGGAGTAAAAGGAAGATGACAGGAAAAGGAGAGAGGAAGAGAAAACAGACGGATCGACAGGAGGGACAGCAAGGCTGGAAGGCCATATATTAGGCACCAAGTCAGCACACCAGAGGGATCCGAAGAATTTCGCTGCCATGAGGATTGGTGACGGCACAAGAGAAACGGAGATTAAGAGTACAGCAGAGAGAAAATGAGAAAGAAAGAGAGAAAGAGAGAGAGAGAGAAAGAGAGAGAGAGAGAGAGAGAGAGAGAGAGAGAGAGAGAGAGAAAGGTGTGATGGAATAAACGGCAACCGCCGATAACATAGGAAAAAAAAAGCCTCCGGCCGGGTCCGCAAAGTGCAGTAAAGCTATAGTAAACACTTCCAACTTTTCAAAGCAAAGCAGATCATCAGAAATTTCGTAAATACTCCTCCCTAGCAAAAGAGGTTAAACCATTTTTTTTTAGATCAGATCAGGGTTTTGTGCCGAAACCGAGATCAAATTATTTTGTTAGGACAATATATTTAAGGACGACCATAATACAAAAATTTCAATTTATAACAGAATGCTAATGTATAGTCACAAACCTAGGAGAGCCGAACGGTATGGTTACAAAAGTCAGGTATGCTGAAAGCGATTGAAGTAGTGAAGAGAAAGTAGAATAGGTATGTAGAGAGAGCGCAGAAGAGTGAGAGCTACGTGAAGGGACATGCAAAAAGGAGAGAGTAAGAAAGAGAGAAATAAGAGAGAGAGAGAGAGAGAGAGAGAGAGAGAGAGAGAGAAGGATGAAATGGGCCGTCACTCTCGGTAAACAAATATTAGGGATAGGATCCAAAGGGCGACAAAGTTGGCTGGTCGCAGTGGGCAGTGGTCAGATTAAACAAATTCCCGATAGACAGAGAGAGAGTGAGAGAGAGAGAGAGCGCAGAGATTGGTAGGGAGCAGAGAAGAAAGCAGCACCGGCATCATAAATAACTGTAAATTGCCGGGAGGACTTGTGAGTGGTTTCCACTCTCTCTAACTCTCGATCCCTTCTTACCTCCTACCTCTCTATCATAAGTTTCTTTCTTTCTCTCTCCCTTTGATCTCTGCTATTCCTCTCTCGATCTCTCCTTCTTCAGCAACGGTTCACGGGGAGCACGTCAGCAGTTGTCGTGCATTGAAACTGAACCAGGTATCGCTGATCACAAGGCTCCTCATCTTTTCTCTGTCCCACTCTCTTTCCCTACCCTCTCTCTATCCCAATATATCTATCACTTCCAATCCCAATCTCTCGCTCTCCTTGACTTTTAAGCGGTTCAGCCTCATTAGCGTGGCACGAACCTGGCTGGAGGCAAGCGTCTTTCGGCCTTCCTAGGTGTACATTATCTCTTTACACTTAACTCTCTACTCCGATCATATTACCGCTGTTCTTTCCTCTGCTTTTCCTCGTACCACACGGTTTTGAGCACTTTTCCTGCCTTGAGCAGCTTATGTGTAAAATAAGTATAGCAACCACAGAATACCACACACAACACGGATAAATAAAGGAAAAAAAATATGAGTCAGTATCACAAGCGGTAAGGAGTCAGTAATGAGCAAGGAAGATCGACTATCACTGGCGACGTACATTTCACACCCGACGACAACAATGAGTGATTCAGACTACAGTGAAGTGAAACAATGAGAGAGGGGAGTGTGAGAACTAGAGCAAGAGAAAGAGAGAGAGGGAGTGGGAGACCAAGAGCAAGAGGAGAGAGAGGAGATAGGAGAGAAGAGAGAGAATGAAAATGCGGGAAGCATCGGAATAATCGCCGGTCCGCATAACAACTGATTCATTCTTAGACGGCGCTAGTGTTTGCCTAGACGGATAAGATAGGACTGAGGGGAAGAGAGAGAGAGAAGTTGATCAGAGAGAAGAAGTAGAGCTAGCTGAGAGTGCCAAAGTACAACAATGGACACGGAGAGGAAGTTGTGCTCACTTCGGAAGACCCCGTTCGAGCCAATGGAAGGAAGATACGAACACTTATTGCGTGGCCAGAAGCAGAGCGATATGAAGAGACAAAACAAGATAGATGAGAGAGTATATGAATGAGTGAGGGCAGAGAAGAAAAGATGGATGAGTCGGAGTCATTTCAGCCATATCATTCGGAAATCATTGTCCTCTGCGTGGGAAAATGGGGATGGAGGAAATGAAAGATAACATGAACAAGAGCTGGATAAGACATTTTCACAATGTTTGAGCGAATTGTTTAAAGACATCGTCATCAAAATTCCACAACAGAAAAGAAACATCATATATTTGCCCCAGGGATGTTGTTTTCCATCATAACGAATACAATAAAAAGAAAAAGAAGGGACTGACGTTTCGCAGATAGTTTGACGGTGTTCACTCCGAGAGATGAGATGAAGTTGAGGCAGTGAGAGATCGCCTTCTCCTGAATCACAACAAAAAGGTAGTGGAAGAGCCGGAAGCAGGCAGAGGGAATAGAGAATACATCATGAGGAGAGATCAAGAGGTACGAGAGAGTGAGAGAGAAAGACAAAAGAGTGAGAGATGAATATAAAGTGGAGGGAGAAAGAGAAAAGAGAGAAAAGAGATAGCTTCGGATAGAGTGAAAAGATGAGTCAGATTGGATATATAAAAAAGCGGGCGCGCTGCCGGGGCTGGCGGTTTGCAGAAAAATCTGCTAAGTTCTCTATTCAAGCTAGATTCATTCGGATACCCTCAATACTGTGGGAGAGGGAATGTTTCGTCTAGCCTTACTCGCAAGGTCTACTTCTTTTTTTTAAAAATTTATTTAGCATCATGATTGGGTTGGCAAATTTAATTTTTGGAGTTATTTTGTCTTCAATGACTGCCAAATTCAGCGGACTAATAGCGTCGACCTTCGGAAGTTGTGAAAGGCTGAAGAGGGAGGGAGGGGGAGGGAGGGGAATCACTGTTGCTGTCACTCATGCCAGTCCTATCTTCACTTCTCAGTCCTCCTCGACACCCCCGGCGGTGTGAAAAAATTAAAAGGCATCCGACGTGTCAGAAGAGTTTCGTGTGATGGAGTCAGCAGAAAAAAGAGCACTCCTCTTCTCTGTGCATATTCTCGATCACTCTCTTTGTATCCTCAACACTCTTTCGCTCTCTCTCCCTGACCAAGAGAGGGAGCAGGAAGAGGTACCGGGGAGATTGAGCGAGTATGATGGGACGATTAGATAACGCAGCTGTTGGTTGGAGAGGGCGCGACACATAAAGACCCAGGCTTCTAATTCAAGAAACTCTAACCAGGCCAAGAATGACTCAGCTAACCCTCTCTTCCATATAACATATTTATGCATCCACCTTTCTATGTTTATACTATGAACTGTTTCATCTATTCACTTCTTCTTCGTCTCTCGAAGTAATAGCCGCTCACGTAATCTAGTACTGAAAGTGCTTGTCCTCGTCATAATACGCGGCATTAGTACGAGTGAGATTAGACTGATGCGGGGGATCGAGGGGTTGAAGAGATGGAAGAGAGAGGGACAGAGAGAGAGAGAGAGAAAGAGAGAGAGAGAAAGAGAGAGAGAGAAAGAGAGGGGAAGATAGAGAGAGAGAGAGAGAAGGAAAGTGTGAACAGATTGAAACAACCCTGTATATTCTGTTGGCATCATGACTTCAGCGCAGACTGGCAGCGCTGGAAGCGCATGGAGAAGACAACCCATAATTTCATTAACATTGCCCCTAAGTGCGTTCGGTCAGCGAGTGAGAGAGAGAGAGGGAGAGAGAGAGAGGGAGAAGAAGTAAAAGGAGCCCGGGGGCATTTAAGGAGATGCAGAGTGCGAACAGTTTCCTCTGACTCTCTCTCACTTCCTCTGGTCATTGCCGTAAACAATTTAGAAGGGCAAGAGCATGCTCACGTAAGCTTACGCCACTGCAACCACCATCTTCCTTCCTTCCGTGACAGACTCTCATCATCCCCTTCTCAGCTGTCTCACTCTTACTTTCTCTGCTGCTCTCTCCTTTTCTCGTGATCTCCTTATCTCTCGCCCTGCATAAATATGTGGGAGATCAGATGTTGACAGCGCCATAAAAGAAAAAAAAATTGATGGGCGAGAAGGGGAGCGGGTAAAAGAGGAGCAAGGCGATAATGTGAAACAGTGGAGGGGGTAGGAAATGAGGCGGAAGGAGGGGAGAATGACAGGCAGTTTTGTGGTGGCGCATGGCTGTCATCAAGCCAGTCTCTCTTCTCATTTATCGGGAGGAAAAGGACCTAAGGTGTTAGCACATTTGCAAACTAACAATAACAATTATGTACTCTTAGGCTGGACAATCGACTGACATTGGAGGCCGAAGACTGTCGAAGTCGTTCAGAAAGAGGAGCAGTCGAGCATGAAGGAGCTGAAATGTATATCTTATATTATGGTGATAAAAGGATCAGCCAATTCATATCTTCGCTTGGTGTATATGAGATTGACGCGAGTAACATTTCGACCGCAAAATTAAGATATCAAAATAAAGAATACAGCAGGATTCTCCCGCTTTCTGCCTCTCTCATGCGCAAAGGAATGGCATAGTCAAAGGGAAGATGACTGAAAGCATAGCAGAAACAGAGGAAGACTTACAGAGGGATGGGGGGGAGGGGAAAGCAGAAGAAAAGGCGGCACACAGACTTGTCGCGCTCCGCACAGCTCAAGGCAAACTTGATGTTGCCAACGGTTCCCTTTCATTCGAGACCTCTTCTATCTCAGAAGAGAGAGAGAGAGAGAGAGAGAGAGAGAGAGGAGCTAGAAGAGAACAATAAAAAAAAAATCAAACAGAGAAAAAATGCGGGATGTGAACTGAATGCAATTCTACATGTAATCTTGCATGATAACTATGAAAATAGCTATTGAGGAAAAAAACCACTCTATCAAGTCAAAGAATTTATTGGGTCCATCCAGCAGGCATGCCTATCACAAAGACTAATGAAAAGAGTTCTAATGATGTACGAGATCAAATTAGATTTCGACCAGTCTTCTGAAGAGGGAACGAGCATGAGAGGTCCGATGCTCTTGGTCAGTGAGAGCGAAAGATGAGGGAGGGGTTAGGGAGGGGAGTTATGGAGGAAGAAGGAGAGAGAGCGAGGAGGGAGAGAGAGGAGGGAGAGAAGCAGAGAGTGAAAGATAGAGAGAGGAAAGAGAAGCAGAGTGTCGGGATGAGCTTCAGAAAAGACTCGCGGATATGATCCAGCGGGCACTCGGCTGCTCTTCATCTTGCATCCCAAACACGCAACTACGGAATGCGCTGAGGTGACATGCTGGAAGGCGAACAAATGTAGAGAGAGAGAGAGAGAGAGAGAGAGAGAGAGAGAGGAAAGGAGAGGGGGAGGAATGAGAGAGAGAGAGAGATACACAGACCAAGATATGGAGATGCCTGCTTCATGCATTGATGCTGTGACAAGCAAACTGATGGGTGGGAGAGCGGGAACGGGCTGAAGAGGGAGGATGCAAGTGATGGAAATGAACTTCTCACGCCTTCACATCAGGGGTGCCTTTCAAGTGCTCCACTAGATGTACAACTTCCCGGTCCAGGTTCACTTTCGAAAAAGAGCCCGCGTGTAATGACAGTGCGTGTAGTATGTGTGTGTTTTCCTCTAATCGTCCCAACCGAACGATGTTTCTCTGCTTCTTTCACTCTATTTCTCTCTCCACCATCTCTTCACTTTTCTGCAAGAAGTGCCTGCGGCAATCTTGCAGGTGTCTCACACACCGAGAGAGCATTTGATGAGAAGAGAACTAGAGAAGCGAAGAAATGTGTGCAGAATTCAGTCGGAAAGATTAAGATGATGCAGAAAAAGCGCTAGCAAGCAGCGGCTCAACAGTTTTTTTTTCTTCTTCAGCCATTCGCTTTCTTTCTCTCGCATTGCCACGAACCTGCAAATCTTCTGCTTCACCTTCTCACTGTATTTCCGTGGCACCGCTTTATTGTCATTCTTCCCCCCCCCCCTCTCTCTCTCTCTCTCTCTATTTCCTTTCACTCTCTTCATCATCCCTCCTCGATTTACCTCTTTCCTTTCCGTAATGGACACCGGACCAACACACCATGCTTAGGTTACGCAGACTCTGTGCTTGAAAAGCGTGAATTTACACGGGACGGAGAGAGCGAGAGGAAATTGTTTGTAAGAAAAGCATCTTCGGGGACGAGAGAGTATGCCAGAATGAGAGAGTGCCAGAGAGGAAGGCGAGGGGGATCGGTGACAAAAGAAGCGCAGCAACATGAGCTTGCTCTTGCTTCTCATCCACCCTTCAACGGAAAAGTAGACCTCCGATTGTGGGAGGTAGCGGAAGAGGGAAAAAAGGATGTGAAATAAGAGAGAAAGAAAGAAAGAAAGCAAGAGAGAGTGTGTGTGTGTGAGAGAGAGAGAGAAAGAGTGAGAGAGAGAGAGAGAGAGAGAGAGAGCGCACTGGGAGTAGAGGTAAATGAAGGGGTGAAAAAGCAGCCGAGATCACGGACACGAACAAGGTGGGAGCTCTTGATCGGACAAATCGGGAGGAAGAGCGCAGCACTTGGTAGAGGAAATGAGAGATAATCCCGTGGGGGAGCAGCGATGATTGAGGTGGAGTAGAACGGGAAGCTGATTATGAAAGGCAGCACGGAGTGACCGTGCAATTGTACTCGGATTGAGTGTATACACAAGTGGGATTAGAATACGGACTGGAATGAAGAGACAGGGGAGCAATGCTCATTGCTATCGAGGTTTGCTCAAATAATATAAGTCTTTGCTTAGTGTCGCTAATTAAGATGACCATTATACGGAAGACACTGGCAAAAACTTCCGTGCAAAATTGGTCAAGCATCTCTTATCAAATTTCTGCAAGATCATAGGAATTCGGCAACACAACTAAGCTTACGTCAGATGTTAGCTTAACCGACGCATGGACAACGGGGAAGACGCGTAAAAAGAAACCAAACAATACGAACCGACTGCGGCGATAAGTTGAAGAAGGCGGTCGGGCTGGCGCAGCTGACAGACGAGAT
Organism: Allodiplogaster sudhausi; assembly: GCA_945643635.1. Taxonomy (NCBI): domain Eukaryota; kingdom Metazoa; phylum Nematoda; class Chromadorea; order Rhabditida; family Diplogasteridae; genus Allodiplogaster; species Allodiplogaster sudhausi. The sequence goes on from CALZFC010000005.1 coordinate 3,182,544, forward strand.
CGGAATCAGCGGAAAGAGGAGGGAAGCCAGCTCGGCCTAGACAACGGGACGCCCACTCACGGTAAATCTGTAAAAGGAACAGCACTCGACTATTGGCATACCAACGCAATAATAGCTATTGGTGATATCCTAGTTGGAACGGGCAGAATTTTTGGGAGCGGCATGCCTTGTTTTACTTTTTGGAACAGCGCCGTTACCAAAATCATGGATTTGCTACATTTTACAAAGATGGAACTGGATTGGGCATGGGGCTTACAAAAAGAATTAATTGTTGAAGCTCGAAATATGTTTTAGTGTGTATTTAAGAAAACTAAATTGCTAGAACAAATAACTAATTAAAGAAATTTTTCAGCATAAAAGCCGCTGTTTCGGCTATTTTTCTAAAAGCCCATAAAAAATAAAGGGAATGGTTTAATAACTGAGAGTTAAATTCTTCTTTCGCTAGCGAACATTACGACAAATTATGGACTGTGTTGCAAATGAACATCCTCCCTAATGCTATATCAGAATTATTTTTCTATAGTATGATTGCAAACCGTGCGAGACCTCTGCTCAAATGAAGTGGTTTTAATTCATATGAATAGACGTCTCGAACGGATTACAATCATACTGTTTTAAACAATTCTGATATTGCACTTGAAAGGACTGATCTTTGCATCACAGCCTACTTACAAATGTAGAGACCGCAGAGTGAAAGAATGACATAGCACAAAACTGGGTCAACCTACCGTAACGGAATTAGCGGAATTTGTCACGTTCGGACTGATAAATTCAAATTTTTGAAGAGAGCTTGTTCTATAACTTTTTATTTTTTTGCAGTTTGTCGGTAAACATGTCAAGAATCTTTTTGTCAGTATTTTAAAGGAAGGTTTTTCAAAGTGTTGGGCGCTATTCTGCCTTGCATACACGGGCACTACACTGAAAAAACCTCATTAGAAGCTTTTTTCCGTGAGCTTGGCTTTTTCAGTTTTTCAACTATAATTTGGTTCATCCACAAGCTCGGAGATTCTTATTTTAATTTAATATTAGATGGCATGTTGTGTGATAGCTAGGCGGTTTCTTGTCGAATTTCTGCGAGGCGATAAGGAGATATCATTGATAGATAGTTTCTAGCTGAAACAGGTGCAAGCTCATTTTTTCGTTCTATTTCGTTTATCGGTATTCCCTGATCGCATCTTGCAGAGAGATTATACTTAAAGCCAATCTGGCTTCAGTACACTGATTTTTTTGTTCGTATATTGCGAGCAAATACGAAAAATTTTCCTCGAACAAAATTATCACTTCATGGTTTCTCCCACTTACAATGATTTAATATGTATCCCAGATGTCCTCGGGATTTTTAAACATCATTTTATGATAGAAGACATCCGCCAGTATACCTATGTAGACTATGACCGAGATTCTGCGAGGCGATAGTGAATTGTCGTCGATTATGTGGCTATTTTTTAGTCGAAATAATTAACCACTTCGATAGAGGCGATTTGAGGGCGTGAAAGCACTTAGAAGAATGATCATGGAGATTAGCCGGATATAAAATTAGATTTAAAAAAACAAAACAATGGAAAATTAATAGGGATTAAATTTATCGAGCACAACTACTATCGTCTGGTTCGAGCATCTGACCAGCCGAACTCCGTTTGGCACATTGAGATACGTGGACGGGCTTACTGTAGGAGGCCCATCTTCCCCAGGAATTCGCATTTTTTAAAGGCGTTTTTGTAAGATAATTTCAAACTTTCGTGAGATTCTGATTTTAGAAATCGTTTTCTAATCACCCAAACTCCCCAAAAACAGTACTCATTTACATTTTCAAGCGGTTTCGGAAAATCATCTGCGGTCTCTATACAAATGTTCTCCAGCAAATGCAGAATTTCACTCTCGTATATTGAACTATTCTCTTTATTTTTTATGTGCCTTGGAGAAATAGAGGAATTACTCGCTTTTATGCTGGAATTTTCGATAATTAGTAATACTTTGGGCCTCTCTCTCTCTCTCTCTCTCTCTCTCTCTCTATTTCTCTCTCTCTCTCCATTTCTCTACTCTCTCTATTTCTCTACTCTCTTGCACCCCAATTCAAGCATCCCAGCCATAAACTTTTTATGAGCTTCAAGCAATGGAACGACTTGGTTTGAATCTTCTCTGGTCACTTCTTGGTGTGGCTAACAAACGAAAGCATTCTTCGTCAAGTTTATTCCACTAGCATCCTGCATTCTCTCTCGCTCCTTTCTCTCCCTTTTTTCATCTTCGAGCCACCTTTTTCTCTCCTTCTCTACACCTTACGTTCACTCGCAGTTCCTCTTCCCCCACCTTACAATAACCCATCTCGTTTCTAGCCGTTTTCACCCTCCGACAGCTCCCGTCAAAATTCTCCCTCTGATGGGCGGGACGTCGTCCTCTTTACAATGGCCGCCATGATAGAAAGTGATAGAAAGAGAGAGAGAGAAAGAGAGAGAGAGAGAGAGAGAGAGAGAGAGAGGGAGATGGAGGAGAAAGAGAGAAGGAAATGCGAGAGTGGGTTGTGGCCATAGAGATAGAGAGATGATATAAAGATGTGGACTGCGGCCACTCATGAGCTACTCCATCAGTTTCTCGCCTCCTCCTTCCGTCTCCAGCACTCTAACTGTTATCCTCCCTCGGGGATAGAGAAAGAAGCTGGACATCTTCGAAGGGCAGCGAGGTCAAGTCCTTCAATCTCTCTCTCTCTCTCTCTCTCTCTCTCTCTCTCTCTGTCTTCCTCTCTCCCTCTCGCTACTTTACTCTTTTCTCCCAATCTCTCGCTAGTCTTTTGTTGCTTCCTCATCCTAGCTGATGATGGAGCATTAGTCTGCGCGTAAACGAGCCACTGCACATATGGCGACGTTTTACTTGCATTATTCAGAACTACGCTTCTACTAAAATCTTGTCCACTACTGAAAAATAGATCGCAGTTTGACCATTCAAACAATGAATTTGAATTAAACGTGCATTTCACGCGAGGCAAACATTTCATAAACGAAGCAGATTGAAAGCGTAGTAAGAAGGGAGATCTGGACTGGTCAGCATTGCTTCCACTCTCGACTATCAATTCACGCCCCATTCCTGCTTCTGTATCATGTTAGTTGGCATTCCACCCAAATGATGATGGAGAGTGAGTGAGAGAGATCAGAGAGATTACGAGAGAGAAGAGAGACGCGAGAAGCAGAGAAGGAGGCGGATGTAACCTGCCTCTTCTCTCTTTCCCCATCCGAAGCCATGAAGAGGATTTCCCCTGAGGGCATCTGCGTTTGAAGCGGTAGATGGACATGGGGTAGAATAAGCTCAGAGGAAGATTAGAACGGCTCGGTGGAGGGGAGAGAGAGAGAGAGAGAGAGTGATAGAGAGAGAGCAAGAGACACAATGAATAAATGAGACAAGTAGGCAGAACGTAATGAAATGTATAATGAAGTAAAGGAGAAGCCTAGTATGAAGACCGAAGGAGAACCAGAGAAGGAACCATTCTTGAGCGAGATAATGCGAACAAGGGAGGGAGAGAGAGAGCGAGAAGATAAAGAGGGATCAGAGTAAGCAGAGAGACGAAGACAGAGGAAGCCGCCCTGAAGTGGCGTGTGAAGGGCGGCGCCCGTCAAGACGATGTTTCAATTCGCATCTTCTCAAGCCATGATGCGACGTGACAGGCGAACAGCAACAGCGTGTTGAATGCCAAGTGCATCTCTCTCTCTCTCTCTCTATCTCTCTCTCTGTCTCTCTCTCTCTCTCTATCTCTCTCCCTCCCTCCCTGTACCTCTCTAGCCCACTTGACCATTCTCTGCTTCTTTCTGTCTCTCTTTCTCTCTCTTCTCCATACACATCACAATCCCATTGGTGTTGCGCAAGATGCGCCAAGCATGGATGGCATCGCTCTTTCAACAACGTTGAGGATAACGGAACTTCAAGGCAGTCACGGAATTCATTTGAAGAGAGGCAGAAGGAGGGAAAGGCTATGACTCAACACAAGGAATGAGTGGGAGAGAGAGAGAGAGATAGAGAGAGAAGGAGAGAGAGAGAGAGGAGAGAGAGCACGAGAGAGAGAGAGTTGAGAGAGGATACTAGGAATGTAGAAGCCAAAGCTACAGCCAAATTGCACCCGGAGATGAGAACGAGAATGGAACGACCGCTCACATGAATGGGCCACTAGAAAAATGAGTGATGAAAGGCAGCGAAGCGTCAAGAAGTGCATTCCGTATTTCAGAAGAAGAAGAGGGATCTGTCACTACATGCTTTAACTTTCAATACCGCAGCGCCGAATTTGCGTGGGCATCTGAAAAACCCCCCTAAGGTTCTCTCTTCCTGACGCATTATTTCCTTAAGCTCTCGTTATTTCTCGCCGTTATCTCTCTTTTTTTCTCTTTGTTAACACCTTGCGATTGCCGAGAGATAGAAGAAAAATAGTTGTCGGAAAGGTCTTTTAAACTTCACCTTTCAGTTATCGTAGTGGAATAGACTGCCGATGCAACAGAGCAGCCAACCTGAGTGGCGTTCTGCGGTGGCCGACACGGCGATGCCCTCTGCTCCATGGCTCCTGCCTTACTTCTCAGCCCATCGTCGGTCTGCTTTGTCATCTTCAGGCATTCGCTTCTTCTGCTCACATCCACTCTCCCCTTGCACTTCACAAACCTGACTAATTATCCGCCGGCTTGCAGTTCAAGATGCGCAGTTGCGCTGCGCAATGCGGCTGCACGCAACAGGAAGAGAAGAGTCATCCATCCTGTCGTGGTACAACCATGCATTTTAGAAAGAGGGAGAGCATTCACGCAGAGGGAGAGAAAGAGAGAGAGAGAGAGAGAGAGAGAAAGAGAGAGAGAGAGAGAGAGAGAGAAGAGAGAGAGAGAGAGAGAGAGAGAGAGAGAGAGAGAGAGGAATAACATCTCAACGGCGTGCAATAGGATGCATATGCATATTCCAGGATTGTTAGCTGGTTCGAGAGAGACGAGAGACAGAGAAGCAGAGAGAGAGAGGAGTGAAGTGTAGAAGGCAGGGATGGGAGAAGTGGGAATTCTTGTTGCCACGAGCGTGTTGACAATGAACTGATAGCCACGGACAGATGAATGAGAGATGGCCAGGCGAGGGAGCCAGACGAAGACTGTCGGAGAAGTGACTCTCTCACCCACTCTCACTTCTTACTTTCTCTCTTTCCCTCTCTGTCTCTGTAGTTTAGCTACTCTTGTCCAGCAATCTCAGGCTGTTTATAATGGTCTGAAATGAGCGTTCTTTGCATGTCTGGACTCTCCTCTTTCCCTTGCTCTCTCGGGCGCAATGCCTTCTTCGTATTATTTCATTTTGTTCATCATGCTCTGCGTAATGAGTGAGCCTGCACAACAAATAAGAGCACGTTTGTGTTCAGGCTTGAATTGAAATTAGAGAGGAAGAGAGAGAGAGAGAGAAAGAGAGAGACAAGGAGAGATAGAAAGAGGGAAAGAGAAAGAGAGAGACAAAGTGTGTGAGAGTGTACTTGTATGTGCAACCCTCCTCATTATCTCGCTCACAGTTCACCCTTCAAGTCCTCATTGTCTCACTATTTCCCTTAAGGCTTGTCTGAAGCTCTCCCCTGTCCACTCTCTCTATCTCTCTTTTTCTCTCTCTCTCTCTCTCTCTCTCTCTCTCTCTCCCTTTCCATCTCCCTCTTCCTAAATCATGCACCCATTCATCACTGCTTAGTTCGGTGGAAGCCGCTGGCAACGTGCTCATTTGGCTCGTCATTCTTCCGCTTTCTTTTGCCGCCTAAGACTCTTCCCTTGTACTCTCTCTCTCCCTCTCTCTCTCTCTCTCCCTCATTCTCTCTTCCTTTCTCTCTTTATTTCTCATTTTCCCCTGTACCTTGCATTCTTCATCTTGCGTTCTTTGGCTGAGAAATATCACTTTATATTCGTTGTCAGAAGGAGAATGGAAAGGCGCGAATATGAGAAATGGAAGAAGCCGCGGACTGGACAAGACAACGACGAATGGAGATAACGAAGATGGTCGAAAAGAAGTGAGGATATGGATGTATATCCTGCCAGATACATCTGCACTTGGGTGTTGTAAGAACCAACACTATCCTCTCTGCGAGTTTGCATTCGTAAATGTAAGTCATGACAAGAAGAATAATAGGAAAAGTTCTTGACTAAACTTAGTGAGACGGAGAAAGAAAGAGAAACAGAGTCAGCAGAAGAGAAGAAAGAATGAGAGGGGAAGCAAAAGAAGAAAGAAGTGGATCCCCGGAGGGCAATCATAGCTCTGCAGAGAGTTGCTCTTCTTCGTTTCTTCTTTCCGATTTCTCATTCTACTTGTAGCGAATGGAAGAAACTATAGATTGACAAAGAAAAAGAGAGCAAGAGAGAGAAAGAACGTGAGAGCATGAGAGAGCGTAGGGAAAAGATGGATCTGCATTGCGTTGCCATGAAATGATAGCCCCAGAAATGCAAATTAGCAGTGCTGTCATCTCCACTCTTACACCGATGAGGCCACTTTTTATTGTCGTAGACAAATACCAATCCGTAAACACCTAAAATAAAAACTCTGTAAACTGAATATTAACTGACTGGAATGAGTTCTTGATTACTCTTGGGAGAAGGAATCGCTGCCCTCGTTGTTGAGGTCATCCCAGAGAAGATGGGAAGAGGAGAAGAAGAAGAAATCAACGAAGGCGCCTACGCACTACGAGCTGTCGTTCGTCCTCAAATCATTCTAATGACACTTAAATTACTTCAACAAAAATGCACAAACAGTCTTTCTCATGTGAGGGGGGGGGGAGTGAAAGTGGAAGGGAGAGGCAGCATTCTCTTCATTTCATATGGTAATCACCTTCCACCATCGCCATTGGCCTTCTCCATTTTATCTCATTCAACATAATCACTTGCTTTCATTTCGTACACTGACTACTCTTTCTCTGACAGTCTCCCTGCTTTGATTCTCTCTCTCTCTCTCTTTCTCTCTCTCTCTATCTCTCTCTCTCTCTCTCTCTCTCTCTCTCTCTCTGTCTCCCTCTATCTCGAAAGTCAATGATGCAGAATAAGCCGACGCATTTGGAGAGACAAAGAATAAGTAATTGATTTTGGACAACTTTTCGGAAAGAGAAGTGATAAGAGAGAATGAGAGAGGACCGCCATGCAAATGCATGGACTTCTGGCTGAAGATGACTTGGAGAAAGTTTTGATCTTTGTGAACGAATGAGACAAATCGGGATTTGATGCTCATTTCTAGAACGGACATCGAGAAAAGTTTGTTCGTGGGAGGGCGGAATAAGTGGAAACATCTGAGGAGTTCGACAAGAAAGAATCACCCATTCATTGGCGTCAGTACACTGTGCGGTCAGAAGAGAAGGAGAGAAATAGAGAGACAGAGACAACGAGAGAGTCATCTCAATATCTCTCTGATTCTTCGGCTCCTTCTTTGCTCTCTCTCTTTTACATATCTCCTTCATCTAATTATACTCCAATTCCGGTGTCCTTCCTTCCTAAAATGCCTCAGGCTTCGGTGGCAGTGGCCTAGGGAGAGATAACAAGAATGGGCCGGTTAGAGAAAAAGAGTTGCTGAAAAGCAAGGCAAGATAAAGAGAGACAGAGAGAACGAGAGTGATAGAGTAACCGCAGAGGAGATGCCGTATAGCCGAGTGACGAGGAAGGGTCCTAAAAAGGAGCTGCCCTCCGGGTGCGCATCCTCTCTCCTTGAATACTGTGGGACTAAAAAAGGAGGAGGAAAAGCCTGGCAGGGAGTGTCTGAGTGCATCATTCAATTCACTAATGGCAGACGAGCACTGCCGAGGTGACAATGAAAGAAGACTAATGGAAATCGAAGATGGCGAAGACAGTTAAATCCGAATTGTCGGAAAACAAATAGAAGTAGTATGATATAATTTGCAGACTTGAGCCAGGATTCAGTGGAGTGAGAGTGGCAGAGGGTTTCTCTTTACCGATTACGCTGTGTTCGCTGTCGCCAACGGCACAACACATACATTTTCTCGGGTAATTAGTCGCTCCCCTCCCCTGCCTCTCGAATCTCCATGCTCTCTCGTTCCCTTCCACCTCAGAGTCCGCTCAACAATTCAAGCACACCGCTTACACTCCGATTGCTTTGAGCTGCCGACTCTCTCGTAAGAACTGCGAAGCTCGACGCGGATAGAGTGTAACTCGTTCCTTCTTCTCACCTTTATCAATACTATAAAAATAAAATATTTGTAGATGGTTAAAATGAAACATAAGACTTTCATTATGCACATAATGTGTAACACAAACAGAAGCAGTACAAATACATAGAAAGAAGTAAACATATTTTCAATCATTTACCGCCTGTATGTATGTAAGTACATACAAAGTACATACATACATAAATACAACATACTACATACAGTACCGTCCAACATTGTTGGGTCCGAAATTAATCCGATTAATTAAATTAATTTAAATAATTCAAACTGGAATTGCGAAGTACTGAGGACATTCCGTGCGATTTCCTCTTAGGATTTTATGTCTTTTTTCATTGCGCGTCACCCTAGAAAAACCGCTTTCCAAAATATGCCGAAATGACAAAGATCTGACAATTTTTCAACGCTACGCTGTTTAGCGGAATTTTTTACGTGGTGTTCGGCTGAGAAAGCAGCTGGCTGAATCCAGCAGCCAAACTACAAACAACAAATTAGAGTGAAATTTTCTAAGCCCTTCTTATTTTTTTGAGTTTCTTCCTTTGTTTTGCTTGAGTTACTTATCATATTTGGGTATAAATGATATGAAAAATGGAAAATAAGATTTTCTGTAGCGAGCAAAAAATTTGCTCCCGTAGAGTATCGAACACCGGACCTTGAGATTCCGAGCCAAGCGCCGTCGCAATACACCACACGCAACTCGAGAGGTATGGAATGTACCTTTACTATCACATTGTCCGCAGCCTCACCAAAGAAGCGTTGAGCATGACGATTCAAGGGGCTTGTCTGGTTAATTTTTGCAAAGCGTAGACCTCCCAACGCACTGCACCGCTTTTCATTGCAAAAAGTTGACAATCTCTGCGATCGATCTTTCTCTCTTCACTGTCTCTCTCATTCTCTCCCTCTCTCTCCCTCTCTTTACTGTCTCTCTCATTCTCTCCCTCTCTCTCTCCCTCTCTTTACTGTCTCCCTCTACAGAAAATCTTACTTTCCATTTTTCTTATCATTTATACCCAAATATGATAAGTAACTCAAGCAAAACAAAGGAAGAAACTCAAAAAAAATAAGAAGGGCTTAAAAAATTTCACTCTAATTTGTTGTTTGTAGTTTGGCTGCTCGATTCAGCCAGCTGCTTTCTCAGCCGAACAACCGTAAAAAAATTCCGCTAAACAGCGTAGCGTTGAAAAATTGTCAGATCTTTGTCATTTCGGCATATTTTGGAAAGCGGTTTTTCTAGGGTGACGCGCAATGAAAAAAGACATAAAACCCTCCGAGGAAATCGCACGGCATGTCCTCAGCACTTCGCAATTTCAGTTTGAATTATTTAAATTAATTTAATTAATCGGATTAATTTCGGACCCAACAATGTTGGACGGTACTGTATATACATTAACTAACTGCTGTGCGAATTCTACTTTGTAAACCTTCTTGGTCAATGATCCCCAATATACATACATACATACATACATACTACATATACATATGTATGTATCTTAGCTGTCTTCATCGAAAATATGTACATACATACGTAATCAACGGTTCTCAATTTATGATCGATAATTAATGTGAAATGACAATGATTATCAAAGACGATCTTTTCGATAATGTTCGACGTTTCCAGCTGGGTGAATCACTCAGAGAATAGCAGTCCTGAATGGTCGCCTGAGTGAAGAAATAGTTTGTAAAAGTGGTCAGATCGGGCCACTTCCCAGCCCTGACAATCCTTCTGAAATGGCTCCTCGGGCATCTTTCCATTTCCACTTGAAAGGGAGAAAGCTGACGAATTGCCACTTGAGGGGTCCATGCTCTCTTCCTCGTCGATCTCTAAGTGGAGGTCTGAGCTTGGCATGAAAGGTGTCGGGAACAGAAGAAGCAGTCTCTCTCCGTCTGCGTCTCTCTCATCTCCATCATTTCTCTCCAGTTAAGTTGTGTGGTTGATGATTGAGTGGGAAACGGGTTGGATTGCCTCCTTATGTATGTCACTCCCAGCCTCGGATTGTCCGGATTTAGAATGCCGATGGAGAGACCTATCGTACTCTCTCTAGAAAGATCTTGTGCGTTCTCTCGCTTCTGGCCAGTTGCAAACTCACTATTCTCAGCTCTCCTCTTAGGATCTTGGCAGTGTCAGAGTCTCCTCTTCTTCCTCTTCTTCCTCCCTCCTCCCATGTATGGCAGCGGTCTGAACAACGTTATAAAGAGTCTCAACAACTTCTACATCGAGCGGTCCTCTCGTATCCGCGATTCCTTCTCTCCAACGAGTAATCATCCTTTTGTTTAGGAACACCTTTAGACTTTTCATTCAAAAATAAAATTGTGCCTCAATAAACGGTTTATAAATTCATGTAATTTTTTGGACCATGTGACCAAGATGAAAGTAAAACGAAGAACTGAACAGCCAGACTTCTTCAGGATCTGCTGCAACATCGCGTGGAGGGGAGAGCTCTTCGGCGGACTCTGCGATCTCTTCGAGTGGCGTCTCTTCCGCTGCGTCTGCCGCTGCTTCCTCTCGCTCGACCTCCTCGTCTGCCCCCACCATGAACAACAGCAACTCGGTCACCACTCCTGATGAACTGGCCGATGACCTGACCAAGATTGGTTCGATATCCAGAGAACTCAATTCTTAGGAGAGCCTGATTTATGTCTCTTCCATTCAGATTTCGGCCTAACGCGCGAGGAATTCCGTCGTTACGGGAAGGAGACGATCGAGTACATCGCAGACTACCACGAGAACATTCAGAGAAGACGAGTGGTGCCGGCCATCGAGCCAGGCTATCTTAGAGTATGCAACTTGCTCCATTCTTCACTCATACACATCTCTCCTTGGCAGGATCTGATCCCTCCGACTGCTCCGACGAAGGCGGAGTCCTTCGAGTCCGTGCTGGATGATTTCGAGAAGCTGATCATGCCTGGAGTGACCCACTGGCAACACCCCCGCTTCCATGCCTATTTCCCCGCTGGCAATTCCTACCCTTCCCTCATTGCTAATCTTCTTGGCGATGCTCTCGGATGTGTCGGCTTCTCGTGGGTCAGTCATGTTTCCTCTCTCTCTCTTGCTCCTCCTTCTGTAATTCTCTCTCTATCTCTCTCTCTTTCCATTCCATATCAGGCCTCGTGCCCTGCCTTCACTGAACTGGAGATGATAGTCCTTGATTGGTATGGTCGTATGATTGGTCTGCCAGATGAATTCCTGCCATTGACTGAACACGCCCGTGGCGGCGGAGTCATCCAGGTCCGCCTTCCATCTCATTCTCTCTCATGTTGAGCTTACCAAAATTGAAGCTTGAATAGAACCATTTGATGCTTGAAGAGTTCTGCTTCTGAATGCAACTTTGTCTCTCTGCTCGCGGCTCGTTTCGAAGTGATGAAAGAGCTGCGAAAACGATTTCCATTCGTGGAAGAGGGACTTCTTCTGTCGAAACTAATCGCTTACTGCTCAAAAGAGGTTTGCTTCTTTGACTGAATGGCCAGATGACGACTTCCTCCTTCTCAGGCTCACTCTTCCGTGGAGAAGGCGTGCATGATTGGCATGGTCAAGCTGCGCATTCTCGAGACGGACTCCAAGTTTCGTCTCCGCGGTGACACTCTGCGAAATGCTATTCAGGTTTCATTAAAAAACTGCTGATTGGAATAGGACTTCAATTTGAGATGCACATAAAACATGAATAAAAAAAGGAAAGCACGCTAAAAATGTTTTGAAGGAAGACAGAAACCTGGGACTGATTCCTTTCTACGTGTCGACCACTCTCGGCACAACTTCCTGTTGCTCCTTCGATGTTCTCTCTGAGATTGGACCAGTTTGCACTGCTAATGAGTACGTTTCAAGTTATTTGTGAATGCACCCTCGTAGTCGATCTTTTTGGGATTTCTACCTTTACAAATATAGCAACGAGAATCCCTGGACATGGTACTTGCTTGCATACTCTTCTGTTTCTACACCCACACTTTCCCATTGACAATTGTCCATGGAACTAAGAACAACATCTATTTTCTTCACAAAGTGCAGAGAATATTGTCCTTCGAACAAAGGAAGTTTGAAGAATGAGAATGCGCACGTTGCTAAAGCATTACAAGCTCAATAACCGTTTTTATGATAATTTGAAAATTTTGCTGATTTTGTGTCTTTTTTTCTCAGCTCCAAGCAATGTGTACTGTAACCAAACATTAAAATGTTGCTTTAGACAAAGAATTGCATTGAAAACAATAGAGCACGAGGTCGGAGAAAAGCATTTTGTAAAGAAAAACCGAGGAGAAAGAAAATCGGAAATCAATGTTTTCATTTGTAAGCACATACCATTTTCATTTATGTGTTCGCATGTAAAGAAAAAAACCCTGGGACCATTTTGATGACAAATCACGAAATACCGGTGGCTTCAAGAATGATAAACGAATAAAAAGGAATGAAATATGTCTTAGCATCTGGCTGCACGTGGATGCTGCGTACGCTGGCTCTGGCTTCATCTGCCCCGAGTTCCGTCATCTCCTCGCAGGAATCGAGCACGCCATGTCATTTAACACCAATCCCAACAAGTGGATGCTCGTCAACTTTGACTGCTCCACCATGTGGTATGCGCTTTATTTTATTTTAATTCTGGAAAACAATTTCTAACCCCTCTATTTAGGGTGCGCGACCGCTTCAAGCTGACACAGGCGTTGGTCGTCGACCCGCTGTACCTGCAGCACTCGTGGACTGGTGAGATTAACAAAGGAATCATAAGCAGGAATGGTGTTCTCCTCCAGAGAAGGCCATCGACTACCGCCATTGGGGCATTCCTCTCAGCCGACGATTCCGCTCTCTCAAACTGTGGTTCGTCATTCGAATGTACGGCGTCGAGGGACTGCAGAACTATATTCGAGAGGTTTACCACACTATTCAATGTATCATTTCTCTCCCTGAGCAGTTATGCTAATAATATGGCGGGAAATTCGAAATGTAGCACGTTCGTCTGGCGAAGAAGTTCGAGGCTGTCCTGCGCGCGGATCCGCTGTTCGAGATCGTCGGGGATGTGATCATGGGACTCGTCTGCTTTCGCATTCGGGTACTTTTACTATTTTTCTATATCCTTCTTTTGGTCTATGTTCTCAGCCATCATTCCTTGTCTTTTCCACAACTGTTCACAGGAAAGTTTATTTACAACTTGCTTCGAGCGGCAACATTTACTCTTTGTTATTGCAGATCATATTCTGCTAAAAAGCTCTAAAAGGATTACTTTTAATCATACATAATGGTGTATAAACAGAAATCTGTTCGTCACATGGAACTACTCTCTCTCTCTCTCTCTCTCTCTCTCTCTCTCTCTTTCTCTTCTTCTCTCTCCTCTCGTGTCTGCCCAGGGGTCGGAGGAGATGAACCAGCAGTTGCTGACCCGCCTGAACTCCTCGGGTCGCATCCACATGGTGCCTGCTTCTCTGAATGAACGTTTCGTCATTCGTTTCTGTGTGTGCGCGGAGCACGCGACTGATAGGGACATCCTCATTGCCTACGAGATCATTGCGCAGACCGCGCAGCATATCATTCGTCAGTCGAGACAGCAGTCTTTTAGTTATTCAACTATTCTTTTTATTATATCTCAATAATTTCGTCGTGAGATTTCTATGCATTTTCATTAATCTTTACAAGGTTTTTCTTTACAAACGCGCATGTGTGTGTATTTTTGATTCAGACGAAACTGTTGCGGCGCCCATTCATGAAGACGCGGAATTAGAAGAACTCGAGGAGAGTGGCTACGACGGCGCGCCTTCTCCGCCTCCGCTTGTGAGAGAACACTCTTTCTCTCTTTCTCTGCATGACTCCTTCTCTCCTTCCTTTCCGGCCTCTTTCTCCATTCTTCTCTCTCCCTTTCACACGGCTATCACACTGAAATTCACACGTCAGAGCGTTGTTGTTACCGCCAGACATCAAGCAGAATTCTCATAAACTTTAAAAGCGAGCGTTTGAATTCTGAAACGTCCTCCGCCTACTCGAATCGTATTGTCAGACACGAGAAGAGTCGCTGGAGAGAACTCCTTCTTTCGAGAAGGAACTCACGAAGGAGGACCTCATCGGGGGCAGGAACCGCGCCGCGGATTCACTGGCCAAGAAGAGGTATCAGAGGAGATGTTGTTGGCATGTTATGGCAACTGTTGACATTTCTTCCCCTCCCCCCTCTCATACCCACTCGAAACCTTTAGAAGTCTCACAATAAATCTAGAATACGACTCAGAAAGCAGAAAAATGCCTGAACATCTGCCAACTGCGTTCAGAATTAGCAACATTTTCATTTTAGAGATGATTTTTTAAGCAAAACATCTTAAATTCATGTCTTTCAAGTAGTATCGTGAATTACTGGAATTGTTTTGAACCAACTCATACGTGTAAAACTAAGGCACCGGACATGGAAAGGCCAGCGAAGCGAGAGGAGATTCCCGTTAATGTGCATCGGAAAACAGATGCTTTACTCCCTTGAAGTTTTACTCACGTGGAATGTCAAAATACAAATCATAACACGGCATTACATATGTTTTCCCGTCAACACATAGAAACAGCATTTTCACAAGAATGTTTCCTTTGTATTGACGTTTCTGCCTCCCCCTCCCAGTCTCGTCTTCTCTTTGTCAGACTCGTTTAGAAAAATTACTACAAATTGAAACGGAAGCATATAATAACATAACAACTCTTACAAATTGTAACAAAGTGTGAAAGCGGCCGTCTAAGATCCTTCCTGGTTCGGATGGTCTCGGATCCCAAATGCTACAACCCGAAGATTGTGCGCCATCTCCACATGGCCAACTTCAGGAAGATCAGCCAAGACCTTTACCGGGATCGCACTCTGATGTCCGTCTCTTCTCTCTTCTCTGCTTTTTCTTCCCTCCCCCTCCGCTCTCTCTTCTCAGCTTCCTCTTCCAGGCAGACCATCAGTCACCGTCCGAATCGTCTCTCCAGCAGCGTTGGCAGACGAAGCGAGTCGCCATTTGGTTAGAGAAGACAGGGGCATCCACTTCCATTCCTCAGCCGGATACATCAAATCCCCCTTGCATCTGAAGGGCGACTATTCCTTGCATGAATTGACACGTCCCGATACTCAGCCTGCATTTCTCCCACGCTGAGACGTCATATTCAAAGATGTTTTTACTAACTAGTGGTGCTGGAAATTCATTCGATTTTGACACTCCCCGCAGCCACTCAAAATAAAAATGAAAAGAGCGGTCGTGCCTCATCATATTTATCAACTTTTTGTAAAACAGAGAGATTGCAGGAGATGAAGAAGAAGAGCCGCAGCCTCAATTTGTATCGGCCACCGGTCTCCAGACGCCCATTTAGGTACTTCCATTGTATTTTTCTATCCCTTGACCCAGGTCTCCTTTTCGTCAGCAACACTGTTTGGCTTAAATTCCCATTGCTTCCAGACCTTTCGCCCATCTCTCTCCAACATCTTCACGTGGATATTCCTCATTTTCGTTCCTTCACCTTTCGCTACCCTTTTTCTTCCAAGTTCTCTCACACTTTTTCATCGTGTTGTCCTTCTCAGAAGATCAAATACACCCGACTCACCTAAGTTCTCATTCCCAATACATAGTTAGTTGGCTAAACAAAGTTCTTCTTTTAGTCTCGTGAAGAAATGTGTTGTCATGCCACACAGTTCGGCCAAATTCCTTACACTTTTCAATTTCTGCACCCCACGCAACGCTTCTATATTACAAGTCCAATAGCTGTTCCACTAAAAAACACATAATTCTTTCTGTATATGGAAATAAAGAAGATATTTGTTTTCGGAATTATGTATCTTATGTCTGCATTATAAGTTGGCTTAACAGGAAATGGCTTCTTAGCATCGATAGGCTCCGAGAAGTTGGACAAATATGTCTAACCTATTGTCTCGGTTAGAATACTCTCGGATAGCTAATCACAGTGCACGTTTGAGAGCTGCGAGGGAGGGCATAGCAGAGAAGCCATTCAGCAGTGCCAGCCAAGCGAGAGAGGAAAGAGAGGGAACAGAGTAGAGAGAGGAAGAAAAGCAGAGAGAGGGAGAGAGACAGAGAAGAGAGAGAGAAAGAAGGACGAGGGAGAGAGGAAAGAGAGGGAACAGAGCAAAGAGAGGAAGAAAGAGGAAGAGAGAGGTAGAGAAGCAGAGAAGAAAGAAATCCTCCCTTAATGGGCACATTCTCTATTCATCCGTTTTTGGAAGTGAGATATCATCTGTGCTCCGTGCTGATAATAATGGAGGGAGTGAATTGGTTGTCTGAGGAGACATGTTTAGTGGCAGATTACGGAGGTAATATTTCAGCTAATCTAGCTGCGGAGGAGGATAAGGATAAGCTGGCAGCGGAACTCATCCAATATCATCGCATATTTTCTGCATTAGCCCTTTTCATCTCTTGAACACTGTCACAGGAACATGCTAAAAAAGATAAGATGTGGACTATGGCGCTTGTTACTTCCAAAAATGGAGAGAGAATATCAAATGTCAACTCTCTTTCCCCAGGCTATATCAGGCTGCAGGATGATACGTAGGTTTATCTTTCCCTCTTTCACACTCGCACTCTCTCTTTGACTAATACTCTCTCTCCCTCAACCGCTCTCGTTTACCCTCTATTACGATTTTCCCAGTCTTTTTCCCCTCCCTCCAATAAAATGGAACATCTTCATGTCCTGAGTGGCTTCCTCTGCAAATTCGATAACCATATTACGAGATCAAAACTTGGAGGACTAAAGTGACGAATTGATGGCGCTGATATTCGTAGAGATGGCAAGGTTTCATTTCTCCAAGTTGTCCTCCACGGTAGATCAAAAATTATCTGAGAAAATAAGTCTTTACATGTTAATACATAACTGCATACATCTGTTATAATAATGGACAAACCCTTCATAAAGTCTTGATAATGCTTCAAAAGCTCCAAATACACCCCTCCACCCACCTTTTCCTGTGTTCTTTTCTCGTTGTCAACAACATCAGAAAGATGAATATGCTGCGGCTTTCCGGTGTAACATGCCATGCCAATTAGACGCTGTGAGTTGAACCGTGACGGCATGAAGCGGTAGCTCGCCTGGCAAAAGGGCTCTTGCCCTCTCTCTCTCCCTCTCTCTCCCTCCCTCTCCCTCTCCCACTCTATCTATGTATCTCTGATTCTCTTCTTCCTCATCTCTCTGCTTTCTGCTTCTCCTCCTCAAGTTTCCGTCGCCTCAGTCACGTTCTGTTTACATTCTGCAAACAAAACAATCGTCATGCGCAGCTGATCAGAGTGAAGGAATGAACAAACAAACAAGATTCTATGCTGGGGAAGAAACTTCGTCGCCGCATGTGACATGCACAAAGATATACACAAATAGTTGGCTATGACTTTACTAAGGAAAATCCAGAGATACAAAGATATGCTTGGAGGATTACTGTACAATTTGCAGATGCTTGTGTGACTCGCCGTGTCTCAGAAGTGACTGGCTGTCAACAAGAATACTTTGTAGTATCTTTACAAGTGTACAATGATACCTTGTACAGTGCTACTTCTATAAATAGTTGAATGTGCGTGGGAAGAGTGCCTTGATGAGCTCCTCGTCAACAACATCTGTCATATGCCTGTTGATACTACACTGTCCCATCGAGAAACAATACCTTTTTGTGCGCCAGAAGAGCCTTGGCCCGTCACGAGGATTTCTGATGTAAACGACTAATGTGTCTTTTAATACAATCCAAGCACCTCATCAAAACACTCCGCCCCTGCACTTCTCCATTACAGAAAGGAGAAGGAGGCGCCTTGCTTCTCTTCTCTCCACGGCTAACTCATTCGACACCACAACTCCACCGATTCAGGCAACAGCGTCATGCATATGAGTAGAACTTAGAGAGAGAGACAGAGTATCAAGAGAAGAGAGGGAGAGGAAGAGAGTGGAAAGAAGAGAGAGACGACTGAGAGGCAGAGAGTGGAAAGAAGAGAGAAACGGCTAAGAGGGAGAGAGCGGAAAGAAGAGAGAGAGAGAGACGGCTGAGAGGAAGATAGTGGAAAGAGGAGAGAGACAGCTGAAAGGGAGAGAGTGGAAAGAAGGGAGAGACGGCTGAGAGAGGGAGAGAGTGGAAAGAAGAGAGCGAAGTAAAAGAGGGAGTAAGAGAGCGCTACTAATGAGCAAATCCATGCACTATCGCAACTACACGACATTTTTCTAAAGATAGCTATCTCGAACACAGGAAGGGCGACAGATATGACTCGAGAGATGGCACCCTCCAGGCTGACATTTCAGCCGAGCAGAAACCCCGCGGGCAAGGCTTATCCCTGGTCAGAAAGAGACATCTTTCAGAAGTGCTCAGTTTCCAGCAGACACACTTTGACGTCAAGGCAAAAGAGGAAACTGTCTTGAAAGGGCCGTGAATCAGGCGAGAGAGTACTGTGAAGTTTAACTGCTTTTAGAATGCTGATGCAAGATGATTCACTATCACATTCACACGAAGAGGGAAGATGGTGGGTGGGAGTACAAAAGGAAAGTGTCTGACGATTTCTGCCCATGTGACCAAGACAAAAGAAAATTCACTACGCGCTTCAACTTATTCCTTCAAGATTGATAACACCCGTTTCATCTCGAGGAGTAAAGTTCCTTTATTATCCAAAATGCACGAATCTGTTATATTTATGCATTCGTAGAATGTTCCTCTTCTGCATATTTACACGGTCGTCCAGAAAGAATTCAGGCAGGCCTTACTAATATTTTCAGAGATCTCTCGAATAATTGAAGGATCTTTGTATGGCGATCTCCTCTTGGAATTGTCTACGTCGAAAATACAAGGCGGCCCAAAGAACAGTCTAAATCAGATAGCTTTTGTCAATCCCCAGGCGCATTCTTCCGTTTCTTCCGAATGGAAGACAGCGTTCGCGTCACTGAGAAAGGTCACAATTCTACTAATTTACTGAACCTTAT
The DNA here is from genome assembly GCA_945643635.1 of Allodiplogaster sudhausi. Lineage (NCBI taxonomy): Eukaryota > Metazoa > Nematoda > Chromadorea > Rhabditida > Diplogasteridae > Allodiplogaster > Allodiplogaster sudhausi. Next base: position 3,201,557 of record CALZFC010000005.1, read on the forward strand.
CATTACGCGCCGTCTGAGGCAGTTCTGCGAATCAGGGAATCAGGGGAATGAGAATGAGGAGACAATGAAAATGGAAGTCCATAATAGGACAAGCACAATCTGTAGCTTCACCAATCACAAACATCCATTCGTCATATATGGACAATTGTATTCTTGAGCCTCAGGCAGGTTTTTTGTTGTTTCGTATCTGCAGGACCTTCGTTTGTTTGCGTGGGCGCTATTCCATATTATATGTATTTTGGTGACATTTCAAGCATGATCGAACAGCACTGACTTACGCGAGACGCAGAGAGAGGAGGAGCGAGAAAGAGACAACGGAGAAGAGGGCGAGGAAGAGAGAGAAAGAGAAAGAGAGGGATGAAGAGATCTAGGGAAACGAGTAGAAAGACAAAGAGCAGTGAGGAAGAAGAGGAGGATATGATGAGGCTTAGTCTAATTAGACATCATGAAGGGCAGACAAAGCAGAGGAGTGAGCCTGACATTCGTGGACAAAATGACCGAATCTGTCAGGGAGAAAAACGACGCCGGCCGTGGTTATTCCTATGAAGAAAGACAGACGTCTCATGGGAAGCAACCGCTTCCCTGACAAATGAATGAGTACAATGAGGAAACAACATTTCTCACCGCATGCACGTCAAATACCGATAATTCAGGAGAAGTCTGCAATTCACAAATTCATTTCTTAACGCCGACGTCCTTTTCTGAATCTCTCTCGCTAATTTTCTAAATTGGTAATTCCGCAAGGATTTTACTGACATTAAGCCGTTCTGGACTGACACTTTCAGGTAGCAGTTGTCGAGTCTAGAGATAATTATAATTTCGTTTTGCTTTCGTATGTAGCATGCTATCTCCTTTATTTATTTGCAACAAAAACTTTATTTGATTAATGCAGAGAGGTAGACAAAAGAAAAGGGTGAAAAATAATTGGCAATTTTGCCGGGCATCAGAGGAGAAATGGAGCGGCAATGGGCTCCTCAGACAGAATTTTGAGTATCAAGAACGGCTTGAAAAAGGCAGAACAGCTTCAGTTTCATGGGCACGTCACCTCTCATGAGGAGAGTTGTTGACAAAGGGAGAGGAGGTATTCTCAGGCTCTTTTCTCTTCTTCTTCCCCTCTCCGCCATTGATATGCTCTCTTCACTCTTTCTCTTTGCAAAGGTTGGCGAGGCTTATCCGTGTGCTTGTATTGTTAGCGACGTTGCGAGTTGGGACATGAGAGGTACTGAGAACACCGACCCGATTGGCAAACAAGTCAAGTCGCAAAAGGACGTCCCCCAGGGAGCGAGAGAACACGGGAATGACGAGAAGAGAGAGAGAGAGAAAGAGAGGGAGAGAGAGAAAGTGATGGAATGAACCTCGTGCACTTCTGCAACTATATCATACTTTCACATTGACGGCCTCCTATTCCACTGTTGCAGTTGCAAGTTCATTTACTTATGCAATAAAAAGGAAAGAAAACTTTTGGTGCTCTCTTCATATTTTATCTTCCTTGCCACTTTCCGCTCTCCATCTCCCTTCCTTTTTCTTTCGATTATTCTCTTTCTCCACTCTAATAATATCTCTAAACATCTTTATCTCTCTAATCCCTTCTTCCTCTCTCTCCTCTTCGCACTATCAGTGTTTTGTAGTAGCTTGCAGAGGAGGAGGCCCTGAGGCGCTCCCCAGTTGGCCCCGCCCCAATCCTCTTCTGGCCCCGCCCCCTTCCGCGGGCCGTGCCTTGAGCGTACACGCTTGCAGAGGCGACGCAGTGTTGACCCGGTGCGGGAAGCTAGCAGCAGCTTACTCTTCTATCTTCTAGCCTAGCCTAGAGAGTCATCTCTCTTTCTCTAATTCTCACTCCTCACACACTCTCTAGTCGACTCAGAGTGTCTCAAGATGATGAAGGCACTGCTGACAGCGGGTTTGCTGGCCTTCCTCTCGCCAGTCTTTGTCTCTTCCTCTCTCTCCCCTTCCGATGATCATCCCCGTCAACGACATCACCACACTCATCATCACTACAGCAAGAAGCCGGAAGAGGAGAATGCAGTGGATGAACTGCTTGAGCTTGCCTCCCGAGACCCCTTTGCTCTGCTCCGTCGCCGTCTGAATCGACTGCAGCTGGAGGAGGAGGCACTGAGCGAGTTGCTGGAGGAGGACGACTCTTCTTCTTCTTCCCGTAGCCGTCGTTCTCAGGAGTTCCGAATGTGCGGGAGGAAGTTGCTGGAGCATGTGCACACGACTTGCAATGGCTGCACGCAGCCCGCAGACTCCGTCGCTGTCAGGCGAAAGCGTACGTTTCTATGCCTTTCTTTTATTTTTTTTATCAATACGATTTAATTCTCCTTTGTATTGACTTTCTTGAAAATATTAAGAAATGAAGTGATTTATGTTTTGAAAGAGGAATAAATTCGTTGTCTTGTTCAGGCGACGTGCTGCTGAGCCGCCAGAAGAGGGCGGGGATCGCGGAGCTTTGCTGCGCCAACAAGTGCACGAATGAAATGATTCTGCAGTTGTGCTGCGCCAAGTCGTGAGCTGTTCTCTTCTCTTCTTCCTTGGTCTCTTAGATCCGCCGAGTCTGGTATGTCCATGCCCAGAATAGAGCATTCCCATTCTTCTTCCTCTTCTCTAAACTTACACGCCCCCGCACACCTTTTATTCTTGTACTTATGTCCCTCTCTCTTTCTCTATTTCTGCCCTCCCTCTCCCTCTCTCTTTCTCTATTTCTCCCCCCTCTCTCTCAGTCTCTCACACAACTGGTGCCACCCAACTCATTCCTGTCGATTCATCTCCGATCTCACTCCCTGGCTTTTGCCTACGAGTACCACAAAGCACATGAAGGCCATCCTGTATATCTCTTATCTTGTTTCCATGTATCCTAGGTATTCATTCATATTGGACACAGCAAAATAATGGGTAAATAGTGAGATGGAAGTACGCTCTTTCCGCTGTTTCTCTTCACCTGTCCATGGGTGGTTTGGCTGTCAAATCTTGAATTGACAGTTCTCTTTTATTCGTGGCATATCATGCTTCTGTATGTAAGTATACTTGTTGAATGTATAGTAATTATTTTTGTTTGTCTTCATTTCCTTGTTTCGATCTCACCCAGTGAACCGGAGATAGTTACTGTACAATAGATTGTTGAAACACTTTGTTAGCTCGAGTAGAAGTTTTCTTCTTTATGCGAACCGGTTGCCAACTGCATAGTTGTAATTAGGGCCAAAAGTTGATTATCGTCTCGCTGAAGAGGGTATTTTAGGAGCCACTCTATAGAATATTGTACCTACAGTAATCGACGAATGGTACGGGCTTTTAGAATGAGAATTTTTCGAAGCACTCTAATGTAGATGAGAAGATTCTTTTCTGAATCTTGCTGCGTATTTGCGGAGCAAATATCTTTTGCCAGTGTTCTCTGCCTTGCCCTTAACATTTCCTAAGCGGATATTCTTTACTTTATAAACTATTAAAGTACAGAACTCATTCGTGACACAAGAACATCTACACTTTGGGAATAGTCAGACAAAGAGAGACGCAAACGAGTTATTCGTAAAGTCAGTTTCATCGGGGCAAAGCGTGCGTCAGGAAAGGGGAAATTCGTGTGAAAAGCACTGCTTTGTTATCGCCCCCCTTTTTGCTACAAAATTAAAAGCGACACCGAAGAGTGCTTGAGATTTTCTAGATTTTAATGGTCTGCTTTGGATGTCGAAGCTTTTATTGAAGAGGCAAAGAAAGATCAGCGAACATCGATTTGAATGCCATCTGCGTAATGTTTCAATTCCTTATTAACATTGACCAAATTAGAAGGGCATCCCTGTGTTCTTTCAGAAGTGGGGGCAATTCTAAGAGGGAAGCTGCTAAATACAAGTGGATGTAGCTTTGCGCTGAGAGTTTGATCGCTTGCACTGAGGCTCAGGTAAACAACGATACGTAGGCACTTCAGTAGTTGGATGAGAGAGAGAGGGGGAGGAGAGAAAAGGGAAGAGAGTTAGAGAGAGGGAAGAGACAAATGGAGAGAGATCAGGGAAGAGAGAGAGAGAGAGAGAGAAAGAGAGAGAAGAGAGAGAAAGAGAGAGAGAGAGGGGAAGAGAGAGAATGGATAGAGATATGTATGGAGAGTGTGTAGGTTTGCAGAAGAGATCTCGGTTGAATTATATTTTATCCTAATCTCTTGCTAGCTCAACTTTTTGCGTGCAATGAGAATGACAAACATTTAGTTGGTGTGTGCTGTTCAAAGTGAGCAGATACTATTCCAAAGTCCCCTTCTCAGTGTTCGTATCCGTAGTTGTTTTAGGCAAGAAGGAGGGAAGTGAGTCTCTTGAAGAGTCTGTCCTTGTGACATACTTCCTCTTAACAGAAGAGAGAGATACAAAGAGGAAAGGGAGAGTGAAAGAAAGAGAGAAGAAACATCACAAGGTTGTCGCAGTCTCTGTTTCACGCCTACAGATGCGCAACAATTTGAGAATGAGGAAAACACTTTGTTCATCCGGCGAGGAAACACTAACCTTGCGCTCATTAGGGCATTCATTATCCGCAGATATAAACTCTCCAAATGCTCGATTTGGCATTCAAGAGAACAATTAGAAAGAGGCACAAAATAGCTTTATTTCAGTATTTAACTGATCAAATCCTGAACGTCATTCTTATTCGCATGGGAATTCCTCAAGAAATGACTGCGGCGGCCTACGACTCATTCATCCTAGAAACTTTCATATGAAACAGAAGAAATAATGAAGAACACCGCGAGAAGAAGAAGATTGCTATTAATACTTGACGCTAAATAAATGCATTAGAAATACAATCAACTTTAGTAGTAGCATATACATAATTATCCAGAAACTGTGGTCATTTGTGTGTGAGAGAGAGTTAGAGGGAGAGAGTGAGATAAAGAAAGCTGAGAGAGGAGGAGAGGAAGGAGAGAAGAGAGAAAGAGAGAAGAGAAACGAGAGAGAGAGGAGAGAAAGGAGAGAGGAGAGAGATATGTCTACTGACCATTGCTGCCGCTACCGGCACGGTCACTTCAGCAGAAAATATTTCTTGGAAACACTGTCATCATTTCTTAATTTAGTTGAAGGCCGACCAACACAGAGACAATCAAGAATGTGTCAGCAGAGAATTGTGGAGTGTTTTTTCTAGTATCTCTCCATGATCAACGTTTCATTGGCTTTGTTCTTTGTATGCTTGGCCAGAGTTGTAAATATTTACTCAGTTGTTCTCTATACTGTGATGTTTATTTCTGTACAGCTAGGTTTGTTATTTCGAGAATATGTTTAGTCTTTTCTTGCCTTTTGCATGTTTCATCGTAATCGCTATGAAGAGGCATAATTTCTCGGTACAATAATGTAGTGCAAACACAATTCTACAATACTCGTCATTCAAAAGAAAATAACTTTCTAAAAGCAATTACGTAACTCTCGTCTTTCTGAACGGTAATTCATGCTTTCTGCCAGAGATGCAGAAAGCAAAGGATGAAATGCGGACGGTTATCAGTAGTTCATCTTCTTCTCTTTGCTGCTTCTTTATCTTTGCAATAATTGACCCGTTTGCCGAAACGAATGCCATCGTCAGCGTGAGCAGAAGAGGAAAAGTGAAGGCTGCAGGGGTGTGATTAGGGAAGGGGGGGGGAGGAAAGTGCGCAGAGGAACTGCTCGTCACTTCATTCGCATCAGTAGAAGACATGGTTGAGAAGGCAGAAGAAATGATAGAAAAGAAGACATATGTTCATATATACTTTTGCAGGGAGGAAGACAGAGACGATAAGCTTAAAAATAGTACATATGAAGCAAGAAGACCTATATGAAGGTCACAATCTTTTCTTGTATCAAAATGAACACATAAAATTAAACCTCGGAATAACGGGGAGCCATCGAATAAAAGCAAATAATTGACTTGAGCCCCTTGGGGCAGCTGACTTGATCCTTCCTTATGGGGAAAGCAAACGAAAAGTGCACGTGTATGATGTAGGAAAGGGCATACGAATGGAGACAGAAGGCACTTCAGGAGACGAACACTTCGAAACTTCCTATTTTGGAGGGAGAGAGAGGTGAGAGAGGAGAGAGAAGAGAGAGAGAGATATGGAGAGAGTGAAGGAGATAGAGTTAAGAGAGAGGCGAGTAAAGGTCAGCTAAGCTCATAGATTTCTTTTCCAAAGTGCCCTCTTATCTGACGTTGTGGCTTGATGAACGAAAGATCAGTAGTCTATGCAAAGCGACGATGTTTACGGGTCAGGGAAACATAAATATGTGAAAGGCTCGAGAGAGAGAGAGAGAGAGAGAGAGAAAGAGAGAGAGAGAGAGAGACGTCTGATTAACATGGTCGATGATGTTTAAGGGAATACTTTTGAACACAATCAGCTTGCTGATCGACCGGTCTTTGTTTTGTTGTGCAGTCTCCATTTCTAACCAGAACAGCTCATCAGCACAATCAATACAAGAAGAAGGCTAAAATTTGATTGTGATTAGAGTAGTAAGAAGACAATGACATGATAACGTGAGAGAGAGAAGAACACGAGAGAACAGAGAAAAGGCTGCCATTTCACTCTTCTTTCTCTTCCCCTCCCGGTCTCTTCTTCTTTAACAGCGAGCCAATTCACACTCGGCAGTCCCTTGGCGTGGTCAGTTGCTTCTTTTTCTCAATTCATTCTCTCGTTCTTTTCTTTCTTCCCTTTCCCTATTTCTTCTCTCACCACCTCTGCTCTCTCATTCTCTCTCACTCTCTCTTTTTGCCATTCAGTTGATGCATTCGGTTGGCAGCAGGAATTGGAATGGAATCGAGTAGCAGCCGCCTCTTTGGCTTCCCCACCGAGCCGCCCTTCCAACTCGGCAAGTCTCGTTTTCCTCAGCAGACTTTCTTTGGCCGTTATCTTCACTTCCTCGATGTTATCGATCCGACAACTCTCTTCGCATCCCAGGTCTCTTTTTAAGCTTGTTTTGTGACTGTGAAAAAGAAAAATTTTATTACTAATCTTAAAGACTATTTGTTGTTTATTTTTGTTTTATATCAGAAGAAACTGGACGAGAGCGTGGCTCTGCTGGAGCGATTCAAACGGGGAGAACGCGGCTTTGCCACTGATGGCGAGCTATGGCGGGCGCAGAAGATCAAGCAGGCCATTCTTCACCCCGACACATGCAAACGCATTCTGCCGCCCTTCCGCATGAGTGGATTCGTCCCATTCGGATGGATTACGGTACGCGTCTTTCGTGTCGGGATCCGGAACAATTATCTTCTCTCTGAAAGGTGACTGGAATGCTGCTGCCGAATCCGTCGATTACAACTCTTCTCTTCTGGCAGTGGATGAATCAGTCGCATAACGCATGCGTTAACTATGCCAATCGCAATGCTTCGCAGGTCTCGCATTCTTGCTCACTGCTATTCCATTTTAAATAATAAAAAAAGGAGAAATAGAAATTAAAGAAGAAAAAAAAACAATTTTCAGCCGCAACCTGTCTCGAAGTTCGTCGCTGCCTACACGGTTGCAGTGACTGCTGCGTGCAGCGTGAGCTTAGGTTCTTCCTTGATCAGTCCACGCTCTCTCTCTCTCTTCCTCTCTCTCACTCTCTCTCTCTCTCTCTCTCTCTCCACTCTTCCTGTAACCCGATCCGAGCCCTCCCAGGGGCGTTCATCGTTCTGATCTAATCGCTCTTTGCTCGCCACACCACGTGCTCTTTCCTTAGACATCCGAATCGTAATTCAAAGTTTGTTGTTGGGCAAGTCAAAAGGAAACAAACAACGAGATCGAGTGAGTGGGAGAGAGAGAGAAAAGAGAGAGAAATAGAGAGAGAGAGTGTTCGTTGTGGATGGAGATGGCAGAGAGAAAGAAAGAGAGAGGGTTGGGGTTGGAGAGAGCAGAGAGAAGCAGATATAAGCATTTGCACTCACGCGCTTAAGAGATTATTTTCATTGAATCTAACAAACATCCGGGAATAAATATAGAATCTTCCTTCACAAACAAACAAAAGTTGTTTGTCTTTTAGAGCTAAACAATTCCTTTGTATTGTCAAAGGGAAATGAGGAAGATATCCACTTCCACGTGTCTGGGAGTCTCGCTTTTACTAAAGACATAAGCCGGGTTTAGTAATCTCCTTGTTTATCTCCCTAAGCACAAAAGATCATCCGCTAAATCTGTTTATAATATCACTCGCCCCCAGCAAGTGTATTTCCGGAAACAAATTGCATTGGAATTTCAAAATATAAATATGCTTATCTCCTTCTTAGCTTGCACTGCGAATTTCTAGTAAAAAAACAATTACAAATATGCGGGGGTTTCCATCCGTCGTCAGCCGGAAATATTTCGTTTCATGATTACATATGAATATTATTGTTTTGAGAGGCAGAATAATATAATTAATATGTTGTCTTCTACAGGTCTGTCTTCACTGCTGAAGCGATTTACCCTCCTGCCCCCGTCTACGCGTCTTCTCCTGAGCCGTTTCGTGCCTCTTCCGGCTACTTCTCTAGCATCTTCTCTGAATGTCATCGCAATGAGGGGAGGCGAGTTGCAGAGTGGAATCGCAGTGTACGAGGAGGGCGGAAAGGTTGTCGGCGTGTCGAAGACGGCAGCCAAGCGGGTCAGACTTCTCTCCACTCTCTTCTCCTTCTAAGAATATTCAGTCTTTGCTCATGTCTTTATTTTGTCGGCACTGCCTAACTATGTACACTGACATAGATCTGATCTTTTGGAGTCGTCTACTCTCTTTCTCTCTCTCACTCTCTCGTTCTCTTTCTCTCTCTCTCTCCTTACAGGCTGTCTTTGAAACAACTGCAACGCGGGCATTCCTGCCCGTTCCCCTTCTGCTGCTGCCGCCATGCGTGATGCCTTTTCTCGAAAGGTTTCTCTCTCTCATTCTCTCTCCCTCTCTCTCTCTCTCTCTCTCTCTCTCTCGTTCTCCTCTTTTCTCTCTTCCTCTGCCTGTTTCATGTCCAATTTGTATCTCTTATCAAGCATCTGCTTAATCTAGTGCGTTCTAAAAAGAAAAATGTGGCGACTCTAAAGGATCTCTTTGTGTGCAGCCTATAAATAGCTAAGGACTAGCTTTCATTGGATGTTTACGCGTGTTGCCGATCCTTGCTGCATCAGCAATGCCGAATTGTACTTAAGAAAAGGAGAGAAGCAGACGGAGAGAGAGAGAGAGAGAGAGAGAGAGAAGGAGAGAACACGAGAAACGAGAGGGAAGGGAAAGTCACAGAGAAAGCGGATGCAAGATGAAGCAGTGAATCTCGAGAGTGTGGCGACGAAAGGGAGAGAAAGAGAGAAATAAGGATAGAGAGAGAAGGAGAGAGCGAGAGCGAGTTATAGAGAGTTAGAAAGAGATAGAGAGGGAGAGAGATAGAACAGCGATGTCTTCCTTCTGTGTCTCACGTGAACATTTGCTGATAAAACGAATGTTGCGAGGATGGTGATTCTGAAAAGGGCACGGAAGCTGAAGAGGGAAAGCTTGAAGTCTGCTCCCAGGCCGCATCAGCTTGAGTCTTACGCTAGAATTGCCATCATATTCTCCTTACCCCTCTCTCTCTCTCTCTCTCTCTCTCTCTCTCTCGCTATTTCTCATCTCTCTGGCTCGCTCTCTGTCTCTGTCTCTCTCTGTTCTCTGTCTCTCTCTCTCCTATTTCTCATATCTTACCATCAGTCTCGTTCGCTTTCACTGTTTCTCTCTCTCTCTATTTCTCATCTCTCTTTCTCTCAATATTGCCATCCACTGTAAAGACTGGAGCATAACAGACACCACAGTAGCCAACTGATAATTGTAGGCTCGTCTTGCCTTCTTGCTAGTTCACTCTTGTGTCTGCTCGCCTGAATCGAGTCCTTTCTCGCTCTAGGCTAATATTACTGATAGCAGAAGGTCTGCCACGTAGAGGACTCCAAGGACTTCAAGGGAGAGGGAGGGGAGAGATGGTGGGGAGAGGGGTGAGGTGGGGAGAGAGGGAGAGATAGGGAGAGAGAGGGAGAGAGAGACTGGGAGAGAGAGAGAGAGTGGAGAGAGATGATATGAATGTTGAGAGTGCGATGCAGACGTTGTTTACTTGGCTGTGGTGTGCTTTTGATGCCCTTTGCCGAGAGGAGTGGATGTCTTTAGCATCTTCTCCACCATGTTTATAGCTTCAGAAAGAGGGCTCGGACTGCGAATTGACGAAAAGCTCAATGAGGAAGGCCCAATTGCTTGTATTATTGTGAATTGTGAAACAATCCATTGAAAATCGGAGAATATTGGGAAGTATGAAAGCAAGAGAGAGAGGGAGGTAGAGCGAGAGAGAGGGAGAGAAAGAGGGAGAGAGAGAGGGAGAGAGAGAGAGAGTAAGAAAAGAGAAGGGTGACACCGGTATGCGAAGGATTTTGATATGAGTAGAAATCGAGCAAGAGAGTTCTCCTGTTCCTGAGTGAGATATTGTGCTTCTTCCTGCCGTTCTTGCGAATTCGCCGTAAATGCTATGCCGTCAAAAACGCATCGTAAATCACCGTAGATGAATGGTGGACAACAGAATTTCTCTCCTTTCTCTCTCACTCTTTTACTTTCATTCAACCGTTAGCTCTCTTTATCTTCTTCTTTCTTCTTTGAAATCATGGGAAAAGTAATTCTTGTATCTGAAACTATGAAAATAGGATGTTATGCAATTGAAAATGTTCCATAAAAAAGTAGGAATTCCGGTAAAGGAAGGAAGGCCTGCCCATGTTCTCTCTAGCATGAAAAGAAATATTGTTTAGAAGAAAGATACTAGAGAGACAATGATTATTCTGTATGGCAGAGACAAAAAGAGTTGTAAAGACAAGAAATAGAAAAGCATGACTAATTCAAGACAATACGAAAGTGGTGCAAAAACATCTGAACTAGGAAGACGACGAAGCGATCATTTCAAATGCCAATTTGTCGGGAGAGCAGCCACAAAATTGCATGAATTTCGTTTGAAGACAAACATATTTGTCATACATTGAGTTCGCAAATCTTTAAGCGCTCCAGGGACGAAAATTCGTCTGTATCCAAAACGGGCTATGAATTGAAAAATTATGAATATGAATAATAAAGGTGTTAAAATTGTAGATATCGCTGGGTGAAGTCGACGGTGCCGCGTCACATCTTCGTGCAAGCCTTGGTGTGCACTCTCAGCTTCGCCTTCTCTCTCCCCATCGCCCTCGCTCTCTTCCCTCACGAATCCGCCGTCAGTTATCTTTCTTTTTTCTCTGTCTTCACTCCAAATATTCTGGAAAAAAGGAAATTTTACAGGATTTTTTTATAGCAATTCTTATCGCTAACAATTATGTAGCTCATAATTCATCTTCAGATCCCAACGTCTTCACTCGAGCCTGAGATTCAAGCAAATACGAAGGAAGACAAGCTTTTCTTCAACAAAGGATTGTAAAGCATAAATCGTCTCATAAAATGTTATTTATGGTAATGGCATGTCACATCCAAAGTGTCATCTGCTACATACATCGTTGTGAGTTTTATCGCACGTATAGGCCTATGGATAATAAATGTATTGACTCGTGAATACTAAGAGCCTCGTTCGAATTCATTTCAGTTACGGTTCTCCATTAACGGGTCAATAATATATGTAAATAGTTCATCTAAAGCGTCTGGAACGGTTTCTGGTGTTTGCTTTTGAAAGATTCGATGACGCAATACAAGTTGAATCGTTCCATCTTCATCTTCCAATGGTTCATCTTCCACAGTCAAACATGGGTTTCTCTGATCGTTTGATGGTTAATGCAAATTTATTATTTCCTATCTAAATTATATAAGTGCTTTTTGTGTGACGGAACAAGCAAAGTCTTGTTTTCCTTGGCCGTCTACCCTTTAGAAAGCGTCTGCAGACAGAAAATAGCATATTCCAGACGAAGAAGTCCGCCTCACTTTTGTATCTTCCACACTCGAATCGTCTTGGAAGGGAGCGAAACCTGTTTTCGTCTTGTTTATTCCCTGGCCAGAGGAAGTTTGTACTTGCCTCGGGCCAAGAGAGATTCCTCCTTCTGGTTTCTGCAGAAAGTCGTCAACATTTGACAATCAAAACATTATACTCTAACCTTTCACTAATCTGTTTTTCAACCACAAGAAAAATTCACTAAAGTATTACTGTAGATGATACAAGGTAATCATCGATATCACGAAAAAGCTGAAAGCAATCATTGGCTGTATTCTATTTCTGAGAATGGCACACTTTTGATGAGAAGTTCAGCCAGTATCTTAATTCTAATAAAAGCACAAAATGTCTGCAAGAGAACTGTTTTGATAAGGTGGAGTGAGCACGTAGAAGTTAAGTGACAGGCACTTGTATAATTGAAAAAAGATGTGCTCATCACAACCAATTTAAACGCTTCCCTCTTCCTTGTCGCCCACGTAAAACGCTGTGAAAAGTCCAAATATATTATTGCCATCTTACAATTAGCGTGGGCCTTGCAAGGATCTTGTAATAAGAACGACAATATTGGCTATAAGAACGCATTCTTTGGCATGGAGCAGCGTCATTTTGTAAGTTTGCATATAGAAAGACGACATATGTACATATGTATGTACATATCTAAACGGACATGTACAAATGCATATGCCCCTCACCAGATGCATCTACATACATACATGCATATTTGTATTTTGCGAATATATTCTTTTTCTAACGATTGATTAAAATACTATAAATAGACACTTATGTATTTGAAAATTAATAGAACTCTGATTTACTAATGAGGGTGATCGCTTGTTTTATAATACGAAGATTACACGATTCTCTTGATGAATAAACTGGTGACAACAGCGTCTAGCCACAATCGGTTCAGAATACAATAGCTCAGCAAGAAGGACACATCTAGTCATTCTTTTGTGTACTATTAATTTCAATACCTCGTTCTGATGCTGAACTATGCTAGAATTCTATGTTTAAGGCCGGATTCTTTTAATTCGTATTCAAGTGCATATATATATTGTGTATAAAGATTTCTAGGATGTCAGTCCAAGACAATGGACTATAGAGAAGTCGAATTAGAATGAATCGGCTAGACCTCCGAGGCCCTTTGAGTGCGAGAGAGTTGTGAGTTCAGCGTGGAGGGGACGGCGGAGGCCGTGCTTGTACTGGCTGCTGGTCTCACGATCAACGACACTTTTTCCAGTCGGCCACACGAGACAATCATCAGCAGAGAACGCTGCACTGCTCGGCGAACCTGCCAGCATTCAACATATATTACTTTAAATTAAAAAGGGAAAGATGTGTAAAATAGATTGGTGGCCTACCGCAGCGCTGAGCCAGAGCAGGAAGAAGAGCGAGGCGAACACGGAGAAGTCGTTTATCCAGGCTACCTGGAAGACTTGGATGTTCTACTGAATATGATGAATGAGAACAGTCTGACGTGCTGCAGCATGAGTTGCACGGTAGCCTTGTCATTGTTGACGGCAGCAATGATCCAGATGACCTGCTGGACCGAGTGCACACTCTGAGCTGCCGTGGCTGCGAGGGTGTAATAGAGGAGACGGCGCTGCGTTTGCAGGAGACGTGTGCGCTGTACAGGCTGACAGTGACACCACTCATTCATTCTCTCTTTCTGAGTCATTAAAGAAAACTATTTAACAATAGTCGCGATCTTATCATTCTCTGAAACATCTGCTGCCTAGTCTGACGTACATTTTACACATTCTTTTTCTCATGTTGCTGTGAACAGTAGATGGAAGTGTAGCTTTATCTAGTCTTTCTCTCCAAATAAGCAGGGAATTGGGGTTTGAGGAATCAACAAAAAATATTGCTATTCTACATTTTAATCGTATTTCAATGAGACTACAAGAATAGAATCCAAGTGCAAGAAATTTACATTATGTTTGCATATCTTGTGCTACTTTAATTCTCATTACTGATTTCGTTTATCATTTCAAACAAAAGAGGTGGGGATTGAACTTATAATTTTCAGAGAACAATTGCAGGACCCGTTGCTGACTTCCACACAATCTGCCTGTTATATTAGATTGTGCATTCTAATAGGAAATCTGTATCCCTTTTGTTTTATTTTATATATGTAGTAAACCAGTCAAAATATATCTCTCCTTTGCATATTTAATTGCTTTTCTAACCGCTCTCTTGGAGGCGACGTGCAATCTCCAGACAGCGAGAGAGTTCAGGAAGATTGCGGAGGCAATGTACACGAGGGACGCACCGCACTGGACACTCCGGAGAAGCTGGTAAACACAGCAATCAACTATTTGACAATGTCTATGATATAAGTTAATTTACTCCCATGATAAGACGATACTTACAATATTCCACTCATTCGAGACGCCCGTGAACCTTGGAATGTCATCCAGCGGGGTGACGGTAAAGAGGTAGCCTCCCTGGAACACTTTCAATTGTTGATCACCAGGATTCTTATGGGGAGTCATTCTAACCCAAATAAAGTAGAATTGCCCTACGAAGGGAAGAATAATCTGAATGGACAAGAGAATTCGATGTTTCATCGTAGACCAGACCTTAAATATGAATAATATATTTTTTGTGTTGAATATTTGATAGCCAGTGAATAAGAACAGACAGCTGAGCCGTTGACTGCATTGGTTGAGAACATCTGGCAGCGATTGAGAGACATGAAGACAAGACCAATCAGATGGCCAAGGAATCCCACGTTGTTTCCTATCTAAAACCGATTGCCACAATTCTCATGTCCCTCATTATAATATTATTTTTCTACAATTAGCTTGTAGACTGAGAGTTAACTAACATTGAGGGAGTAAACGATCCACTTGGATGAGATAGGCGGAAGAAGAGGTTTCATCACATTGTTGATGAAACTTGTGAATACCACAAACATGCATCCAAAAACTCCTAAATTCGAACTTGATGACCTTTGACTTTTCTTACCATTAGACTTGTCTTTTTTCATTACAATAATTCAATGAGTGTGTGAAAAAAATGAGAGTTATTAAAAGAAGAGAAGTAGAAATAGAAGTGTATCTCTTCATTCTTAAATGGAATGCGCACCCGAAGTGACAACAAAGGCGAAGAAAGGCGCACGGAGCCCACTTTCTTTGGAGATGACGATGGAGATCAACACAAATAGATAGATTACGACTCCAACCGGTTCAAACAGTCGCGTCAAGACCCAGTTCAGAGAGATCAGGAAGGACATCTCAGATGAGAACTTCTGTAATTGTATGAACCATTAAGAAGACGAGAGCAAATATCAATGTTTTTTAAAAGTATTTTCTCAATGTATTGTTATAAGTAAGCCGACATACATAATATTGATCTTTCGATCACGAAATCTTAAAGAAGTCTTGATAGGGCCGATAAATACATCGCGAACTCCCCAAGGAGGATTAAGTTTAAATGCATGTATGTGTATGTATGTATGTACATACATAAGTATCTTTGTAAATAGCACTTTTAGTTGGTGCAATTCATCACCTAAACCTATAATCAAAGGAATTTAAAGTATAGAGGAGAGATGAAAGCACTGAAAATATGAAGAAGAAATTTTACTGAAAAAAAAGATAATATAAGCTGTTTAGAAGATAATTTATATTACTGATTGTGTGATACGATCTGTAGCGAAGATACAGGGGCAGTTGTGTGAGATAAAGGAGATGGCAAAGAAATTAAGTGGAGGCTGTGGGAGATTTCTCAGAGCAACAAAATTCTTTATATGTTCTGCACAAATTCTGAGACAATTAAATGCCCACACAAATATTTAATTGCAATAAAAGGTACACATTCATACAAAATTAGCGGTGGTTTGATGACGGGGGTGCAGTGGAAATAGTTACGGGTGCATTGAAATCGCAGGTGCGGATCTCTCTCCCTATCTCTACCAGACACTGAAAGTACACATAGCCTAGTGTAGACTTTTTAAACAAAGGTATTACCTCAACAGGATATGAGAGGGTGCAAAGGAGACAGGGATTCAGTGAAGACGCGCTCTCATTGAAAGAGGCAGTCAGGGAATGACAGGAGGCTGGCCAAGGAAACAGTCACGTTCCACGCCATCCTCAGTCTCCACAATGGCTCGTCCTTCTAATTTCGCTTTATTTTTTTGCCTTTTTTGTTTCTGTTCTAGTGATAGTTATATAGATGAGTAGAGAATATTACATTCTTCTCATGTTGAATAAAGAAGTGCGGTAGATGACAATAGGACAAAAGCATATGTTGTATTAGAGAGAGAATTAACGGGAGAGGTAACGTGAAAGAGAGGAGATAGAGAGTACGCGAGAGAGAAAAAGGGCGGAACAGGGAAAGTTCGTGCATGATAAGCGTCTGTTCAATGATTTCTCAAATCTAAAACAATGGCTTATTCCCAATGCACTGAAAATATAAACAAAAGCATGGGATGGTGATAAATCACTTGGAACTGATCTTCGTTGTGCACCAGATAGAGTGTGAAATGACAATGAGGAAGACTTCTTGGATTCTATATAATGGAAGCTGCCTAAGAATGGTTATTTCTCGTAAGAACAGATTGTGCACAACTCATTCATCATTCGTTTTATTGGTCTCTTCACCGCTTTTGTCGTACTTTAATGGAACAACTAATAATAAAGAAGAGTTTATAAATATTTTAATTTATGACTAATGAAGAGTAGAAGTGGAAATCGCTCACACTCCTAGGATACGAGTGTGAGGAAATCAACATTTAACTATGATAACCTCACAGTTTCTGTATAATATATATACATATTTGTTAATCTGAATTGTTTGCATAAATTAGTAGATATGAGGGAGACATTTAACAGAGAGATAAAATAAGAGGCACAAAATAAGGCGACCAATTACATAGTCGCATATGGCATATGATGGCAATATAGCAATTAGTTAGAGGCATGAAAAGGCTGGCAGATGGCAACGGTAGATCAAAACGCTTGCCAAGCGTTCTATTCCAGGAGCTGACAATGGAAAGCAACTAATTTGGCCGACGCTTTCCCATGCATACTTGCTGTCAATCTCCTTCCTTTCAAACATAGACAGGAAATTTGAACAAAAATGTATCTGCCATTAGTATTTACGTTGGTTGTTTCAGTGACTTTGTTCGTATCCAGTAATTCATTTTCAGTATTCAGAGATCTTATCTGGATTCGAGATAATTTCATACCGTTTGGACAATTAGCAATTTGTAGTCTCAAACATGTGATTTTTTTCATCCGTTTTCTTCAAATAAATTATTAACAATTTTCCAGAAAAGAATGGCCAACAAAAGATCACTTAAATAGTTGTGAATAATTATCAGTTGAATCCTTCACCGTGCAAACCTTGACTTTTCTTACGCGATATTGCACAATTGAATTAGTACATTACCGGACGTGTTTTATAATTAAGCGGATGCACCATAATGTAGGTACGATCGCACTAAAAGTAAGACAGAATTCCTCAAGACTTTTGCTAGAAGAACATGGCCAGTGCTCCGGCAGATGAGCAGATTGAAGAGGATGCAACGGAGATGCGCTTCCCCAAGGTACTCTATTCCGCCCGTGCTTAGTTGTGTTCTGGATGTCTGACTGTGTTATTGACAGGAATTCGAGTCAGCTGGCTGCGACGCGTTGCTCACTTCAGAAGTTTTCTTACTTCTCGAGCATCGAAGACAACAAAGCGAGCAGAAGGAGGAGATTGAAGACCTTAACGAAGTTTCTTTTTTAACAATAGATATTCCGTTTATCAGAGTAATTTTTTTCCGCCGGTGCCATTTACGGCTCGTATTTTGTATTATATTAAATGGAATGGAATTAAATCAAATGACCGATAAATTGAAGGTGTTCGTGAAGACGTTGAATTACGCCCGTCGACTCTCCCGCTTCAAGAACCGAGAGACCATACGAGCCGTGCGTGCCATCTTCGCTGGTAAACCCCTCCACAAGTTTGAAGTCGCTCAAATCGCCAATCTTTGCCCGGAAACAGCAGAGGAAGCAAAGGTTTGGCTTACTTCATTCACACATCTTAAAAGATGTTGTCATGAACGAACGTTTCCAGCTCAGTTTCTAAAGTCCTTGTAATTTTTCTACTTAAATTTGTTAATATCTGACCGATCGATGCCATTGGTTTCTCTCTTTCTCTTTACAGGCTCTGATTCCATCGCTGGAGAACAAGTTGGAAGACGATGAGCTGGACGAAATACTCAAAGATCTTCACAGCAAGAAAACATTCCAATGATCTCACTATCATCTTGTATTTATTACATCTTTTCCACCGCTTTGTTCTGTTTTAATCGGCACCTTTCATTACTGTATGCATTTCCTTGCCGATAAATGGTGCTTTCTAATTAAATGTTGCTTTTCTTGGTAGTCGTTCATTTCGGCTTGCTTCGTACTTTGATATACTTTTTACTGTGGCCATGGAAAGGGTGAATCTTTCTCTTGAGATGAGTAATCGGTCGGAGCAGCTCGAGGAACTCGAGGTCAGTCACCATTTCACACAGTTATTCGTTACTTATTTTCAATAGTTTTGCTTCTTACCCATCTAAAAACTATGTGCAACAATTCCAGCGCAATATTTATTCTTGACAAGTGTCTTTCAAACAAAAATAATGATTTATTGGTTAGGAAGTATGAAATTATCTTTGATGTTTGCCTGAAGGCCTTCGTCTCGATGCTCGAGTGCTTCACTGGTTCGATAGTCTACAACTCGGAGGGAGAGCAGATCTCCGGCTGCGTCACCATAGGCTTCCAGCCTTTTGAGAAGCGCGTCGCAGTTTGGGCGCAGGTCGACGGCGTGGACGGTCGATATTATTCATTTGCTTCTTTCGTTTTCTCTTTTTCATTTATCAGGACAATGCCTCTAAATACATTGTAAACACATAGTTTATGATTTTCTGTCGCTTGAATTCATTTAATAGCGAGAGATTGATTGATGCAGACATCCACTTCCGTACTCTGGGAGTAATGGCACCGGCTCAACTCCACTTCCAACTTCCTCCGAAGTATCCGCACGTACCTCCAAAATTCCACATTTCGTGTCCGTGGGCCAGCGAGAAAATGGTGTGCTTTTGATATGAATAACCAACAATCATGCAAGATATCGACCAGATTAACTAAGTATAGATGGATGACTTGCAAAATGGATTCTTTTCTTGAGTTGGAATTGCTAAAGAAGAAGCTGGAAGAGACGATGTCTTCGAACGCGGACTGCCCGATGCTCTATGTCTGCGCATTCGAACTGCGAGAGGAAGCAAGCAAATTGTCCGTGGAAGCAGAGCGAATTCGACTCGATGACACTCCTTTTGCCAAGGAAAAGGTTCCTTCTTCTCGTGAGCTCGCTTCAATGGATATCCTCATTCCCCTTACCACTTGAAGGGTCTCTCCGGCTCGGAGATTCTCAAGTTGATGCTCGAGGAATCCGACAAGGCAGAACTTGCGTTCTTCCAGAATCAATGCCACGACTGCGAGGTTAGAGGAGTAAAGATTGCTCTCACACTTTTCCTTGTCTGCTAAAAAAAATGATGATTTGATTGAAAGATACAGTACTCTGGAATGAGTGTACCGTACCCGTGCAGGTTTGCTTCGAGAACAAGCACGGCACGAAGTGTGTCCGCTTCTCCCCATGCAGTCACATCTTCTGCATGGAATGCGTCGCCGAGTACTTCAAAAGTCGAATCTCGAGTGTCCAGGCCAGTTCTTTCCCTCTCCATTCCCTTCTGGTGAAGACGATTGCTTGGTTGATTGGGATGAACATCGGAATCTCCTTTGCAGGTGAAAGCCCTAGAGTGCATGAGCGAAGGCTGCAGTTCCTTGGCTGCGCAGGATGTTGTCCGTGCTGCCATTGGAGCAGAGGATTACGAGAGGCTCGCTGTTTCATTGCAACTTTTTCTCTTTTCCTTCTATATAAGTAAAAGGCAGTCAATAGACCTCATAGCAACTTTTATCTGTTATCGTAAAAGCGGTGTGAGGATGTATCGATAGGTCTTTCTAGATACGAGAAGATTCTGCTGGAGACTGCGTTGGGGACCATGGATGACATGACTCCGTGTCCGCGGCCGGGCTGTGGAGAATACGTCACTATTAGCCTCTTGTCAGTACTTCATCCTTTTGCTCACACTTTTACGGTGTGAAGAGAATGCTTTTGCTTTCCAGCAACCAAGATTGGTTTTCTGTAGCTACAATGTTGATTCATTCGTATATTGAGAAGCTGATTTTCTGTTTTAGCAACCGCTCTCTTGGTACCTGCCCGCAGTGCAATTACAGTTTCTGTGTTCTCTGTCGCAAGAGCTACCACGGAGTTGACAAATGCCAGCTTCAGTCTGGTTGGAATTCAATTCATTCATGTCTGTTTATATAATTATGCTTATTATTATTAATCTTTATTTAAAAAAAAGGTTCATCTCTATTAATGATTAGATTGCAAAGAAGTCTGTTTGCATTTTGTGAATGTGATCGTTCTTTAGCCGAGAAGCTGAAGCTCCTCGCGGATTACGAGAGCGGAGAGAATCGTGAAGATCTGATCAAGAGAGCGGGTGGAGAGGCCGCTCTGGAGAAGTTGATTGGAACTCTTCGGAATGACAAATGGATCACTGACAACTCTAAGCCATGCCCCAAATGCAAGGCCAACATTGAGGTCTCCAGTTCAATCTTTTCGCGCGTTCTTGTTATCGAAGAAGACTTTGTTTTCCTGAGATGAGTTTTAAATTTACAGTTGTGTTTCTTGTTGAAGTACAGAAGAAGAGAATGAGCGTTGGTTGCAGAAGAACAATGGATGCAACAAGATGAAGTGTACGAAGTGTGACACCGCCTTCTGCTGGCTTTGCGGCAAACGACTCATCGGAGACCCTTACGTGCACTTCAGCGAGGTCTTTCTCGTTATTTCGATCCGTTTACTCTTATACATCCTATTTCGTACGAAGGATTGGTATCTTAAATTATCCCAATTAGGAACCTCTAACATTGAATTTAAGGACTGTTGTTTAAAAGTTTAGTTGTAGGATTATATATCCAAAAAAAGTTTACCGCCGCAATAAACCCTGCCATTAAAGAGCCAGTTTCAAAGCTTCACTTGAACTCTGCGAAGGTGTAGTCTCTGTCGAGTGTCTAAAAAAGACAGGAATGGTCCACAACCAAAAACTGGATGGGTGTAGGTTCTTTTGCTTTAAAATATCATGAAAATCGGGTGATTTTGAGTGTTTTGTTCAATTTTCGAGGAGACCTCATTTTCCCATATAATATTTCGGAAGTGTCATTGGCATGATTGAGGCCTATGTAAAGATTGTATGAGTGTGTGCGATAGTTGATGGTGAGTTCTGCAGAACGGGGGCGGCTGTTCTGGCCGTCTCTTCGAGGGGGCCGTGGCCGACGCTGCCAACCCAGACCTCGTCTTCGATGATCATCATATCTTCTTCGATGGCCCCGACGATGACTTGGAAGACTGGTATGACGACGACGATGACGACTTTGACGGTTATTCTACTTTTTGTTTCTTTTTTCCTTTCTTCAAAGGAATCAGTTGATGTAATCTTTTGTTAAATCACTTGTTTAGTGGACGATTTGTACGAAGACTACGATGACGACGGCGATTTCGACCCTGATGATTTGATTGAAAACGTTAGCAGTTTCAAGTGTTGCTTTCTGATTAGAGTATGGTAAAATAACATTTTCGACATCCAGTTGCAGGACCTGGATGAAGCGATTGCAGCAGCTATGGAAGGAGAAGCCGGAGAAGTGGAAGGGGAGGGGGTCGAGGCTGATGAGCCAGAGCAAGGAGAAGAGCAGGAGGCGGGGGAGATAGAAGACGCAGTGGAGGAGGACGTGGTTGGAGAGCAGCAGGAGCTGGGATGGGACACGGATGGACCCGATCTCCCCACTGTCGAAGACATTCTCGGAGACCATGTCAGCTAGTTCTTCTTCTATTCATCTCGTTGTTTCCATAATCACTTTCAGATTGATTTCCTTCTCTAATGTGTTCTCAACCTCCGTTGTAGTTCGAGAGAGACGGTCCTCCGATGCACGTGGGGGTGTGGGGCGGAGATGAGAGCGACGACGATTACGCGGAGCCATTCGAAGATAACGAAGACGATGTCGGAGAGCTGCTTCATGAGCAGCAGCAAGTTGAGGATGACGATTGGTAGAAGAACTCTCCCCTCAGCAAGTAATGGTTTCCCCTTCACTTCAAATTGAACACTTGTAGTTATTCTATCATAGTTCATTTGTTCTTTATGGATTCTTGTTCTTCCTCTTCCCTGTTTAGTGAATAGTCCAATAGAGTGAGTGATACATGAGAACGGGTGTTAGAGACAAATTGCTGTTAGAAAGACTGTTCATATGGGAGATTCAGCATCTTATATTTCTTTTCTATCCACCTCAAAATTTTCGCCTTCTCGTGACAACTACTTTGGAAATTGCCAAATGTTTATTAGCGCTTTGTTCATCTATTCCATGCCTTTGCTTTTACCGCTTTTAGAATAACTTAAAAAAAACACTTTCCACTGTTATGATTGTTTTGATGGCTAATAATGTAACCCCTACATTTTGTGCCCTGCTGTCATTCCTCCTGTGAATAACTGTATCATGTGTTATTACATCTCATGTCATTCAGAAAAGAGACATTTACTCATCCGGGAATTGATATTTTAGTCTTGTCATGCGCCCATCCTCTTCCCTTTCCCCTTCATTGTGGCCTTAGCTATGGAATTTTGTCTTTTACAGACCTTACAGAATTTGAGTGGCCACAGAATTATCAGCTGTATTCGAATCGCACAACATTTCGAAAGAAGTTCACTCAACTTTATATAGTTGCTACAATTCTTTGCTTCTGTAGTGCTTGACTGTATTTCTTAAACAGTTGTCTGTAGTCATTTTCCTTTATTGTTCTCATAGAACCTTCTTTGCTCCCTAAACTCTACTGGTTTTGCCTTCAATGGTTGAGGTTCAACGACGTGTTTTTTTCTTCTTCTTCGAAGTGTCGATAAAACATTGGCTGTATAAAAGCATATTTGTTTCTTAATTCAATACGGGATATAAAGCTCTCTGATAATATCTACTTACTGTTAAAGTATGATTTCCTACGTGATATTAAAATAAGAGTTTGTCTTTGTTACCTGGTACTGAAAGTACTGGTTGAGTTATGGGAGGGTGGCGCTTGGAGACGGCGCGCTTCCTTCTCTTGGTGACGTTCCCGGTTGGTGCCTTCTGGCTCTTCAACCAGCCTTCACTCTTCAAGATTTTTGTCAGTCTGTCTCGTTACGTCGATGTACCAACTCCTTTCTTTTTTTCTAATGATCTTTTCTAATGATGAGGCCATCTTACACTACAATGTATTTAAATGTAGATGAAAGACTACAAAGTGCCGGATACTTCAGCCGGGAGCGCTGCCATGGCTGAGTTCAAGGTCTTTATTTCACTTTCTTTTATTTCCACCTTTGACTTGGCTTTTCAACTGATGCTCTCTCTCTCTCTCTCTCTCGCTCTCTCTCTCTCTCTCTCTCTCTCTCTCTCTTTCACTGCCTATCCCCCTTCTTACTCTCTCTCTCTTTCTCTCCCTCTCTCTCTCTTTATCTCCCTCTCTCTCATTCTCCCCTCTCTCTCTTTCTCTCCCTCTCCGTTTCCCTTTCTCTGTCTCTCTCTCTTCCCTCTCTCTCTTTCTCTCCCTCTCCGTTTCCCTTTCTCTGTCTCTCTCTCTTCCCTCTTCTTTCTTTCTCTCTCTAATTTCAGGAGAGTATATTGGTGCAGAAGCGGAAAGAGGAATACGAGAAGTTTCTTCGGGAGCAGATGGCCTTTGAAGAGGCTCGGGCGTTCCGTGAGAAGCAGGGAATCTGACCCAACCGTTACTTCCTTTGGAGGGACTCTAGAAGTATCGAAGTCAGTGATCAGATCAAATCTGCGTGAACCCTCGAGCATGCGAAGCAATGTTAGATAATGTCAAGTTGTATTCCGACAAGGGTCTCTCTCTCTCTCTCTCTCTCTCTCTTTGCTCAAATTGTTCATAACAATTATTATCGCTCTATTTCTTACTAGTTATTCTTCCATTTGCAAACTCTAAATAGTTGTTTTCGTTACACTGATATAATGAGTAGAAATGATAGCCATTCTTTATTAATGAAGATATCAAGCATTTGTGAAGAATACACATGTAGAAAACGAAAAGAAGTTTAGCGGAATGTTCTGAAATCAGAGATTGAAAGTATTGAAAATTCTTGACTATGAGCGGAATGGTGCAGATTTCTGTCTTTTTTTTTCTTTCTGTCTAACATTCGGAAGATCTGTTCTTCGGTTTTCTCTCCAGACAGATAGCGAGGATCTTTCTTTGCGTTGTAGACTCCCTGCAATGTAATTTCAGGCAAGAGCATTGTTGCACCATAAAGAAAGTATGTTGTGAGAAAAAAAAATGCAACGTAGGGCATGGCATTGGAAGTGAATTAGCCTTCTTTTCCCACCTTCATATCCTCTGCAGTGATGGCTCCATCTCCTGATCGGTCCATCTTCTTAAAGGCATCTTCGAACAGCTTCATCCTCCGCGCATTCATGGGGGGCTAGAGAATGAATGATAAGAGAAGGTAGTTGAGGTGGGGGGATGGGACAGACCCTCAACGCTCTGAGAAGCTCATCGAATGAGATTCCTCCCGATCCATTCTCGTCTATCCGTGCAAAGAGCTCCGCAATGTCATTGCTCGTTAACTGGCACTCTTGATCCTGTCAACATTTAGATTGTGTTCATGTCATGATAAATTGAATGCACATAGGAAGGCAAATTAATTTTTATACGACGACTTAATTTTACATGCCATGCATCCTTTGGTGAATTCCTGAAGATCGAGTGATTTATTGCCATTGTCGTCCATAATGCGTAAAACCCTAGAAACAAATTATACTTCGGCAATTCTTAAGAGAGCCTCTCTGTAAGACTCAAGGAGGCTTCTATAGGCGCCTGCCCCGGGGAATTTTTGTTTTCTTTTACTTTGGAAACATTATGAGGGATACATCTACTATTCATAAAGAAGAAAAGGTTACAAAAAGTTTGAAAAAAAATTTTTCTCTTAGATATAAGTAAAAATGTTCAAAAACTTTGGAAGGCCATATCTAACGTTATACTTAATATTTCTGGAAAATCTTTTCAGTGTTCGATTCCTTGTTCAAAACTACACAAAAAAGTCCGTGGTGACCATTTCCGAACATTTTTATTTTTATGAGTCATCCAATTTAAGTTTTTCAAATCTGGTTTTCGGGCAATAACTTTTGTTTTTACCATTACGTCCAGAACACCGAATCTCCCATAAGAAAGAGGAGGAAAAACTACACATAATACGTTTCTACGAGGAAAAATCTCGGATACACTTTTTGGGTATCTGCATTTGAATACGGGATTCTGAGCAAATTTCGGCTTTGGCTGCAAACCATAATTTGTTTCAAACTTCATCAATTTTAGGAATAGTCCATTCGATGTAATTTTTTATTCTCTTTAAAATAGTATATACTTTGTTCGCAAAAGAAATTAGTCTAAAGGCCTAAAATTGACTTTTTGTGTTTTTGGCCAAATTCTGGTGTTAAAATACTCATTCTTTGGTTCATTAATGGGTCATATAGACGGAATTACCACATAATATTTACTCTACAAGAAAGAGCAGTTAAACTGAGTCGGGTACAGCTTTTTAATCAAAATCTGAGGATACTTTTTTGGGAATATGTATTTGAATGCTGACCGTTGAAGGCGATATTGCTGCATATTTTTTTTAGCAAATATTTCAAATTAGTTCTTTTGAAATATCTAGCACCCAATAGCTTGTATTCCAGGATTATTTGAAGTTCTTTCATGATATACCGCTTAAAAGTACTCAAAAAGTCAAGAAATTTCATTTTTACGAGATTAGATGACGAAATAAATGTACGAAAACTCCTTCGAAGCCAACTATCAGGTATTTTGTGAATCGGATTACCAAAAAGGTCATAACCATTCGAAAGAGCAAATACTTTTACATAATATATCCTTCGATGAAAATGCAAAACCTGTATATTTTTCAGAAATCTTGAAATTTCGAAAAAAAATCCACGAGATGTTTCGACTATCTTGAGCTGTTCTGCGAAAGCTGGTGCCAATGGAACTTATGTTCTGGAAACTGTGCCATTAGGTTGTTTGAGACGAGAAACATAAATTTGACGTTCATTTTCTACTTTTGACTACCATCCATGGTACGCTTGATCGAAATGAAATTTTTCTGCATATTATATTTCATTCTTTTGGCAAAAGTACCATGGATGGTACTGAGAAGTAGAAAATGAACGTCAAATTTATGTTTCTATGTTTCTCGTCTCAAACAACCTAATGGACCAGTTTTCAGAACATAAGTTCCATTCGTACCAGCTTTCGCAGAACAGCTCAAAATAGTTGAATCCTGTCGCCGATTTTTTTTTCGAAATTTCAAGATTTCTGAAAAACGTATAGGTTTTGCATTTTCATCGAAGGATATATTATGTAAAAGTCTCTGCTCTTTCGAATGGTTATGACCTTTTTGGTAATCCGATTCACAAATGACCTGATAGTTCGCTTCGAAGGAGTTTTCATACATTTATGTCGCCTTCTGGGCTCGTAAAAATTAAATTTCTTGACTTTTAGAGTACTGTTGAGTGGTATATCATGACAGAACTTCAAAGAATCCTGGAATACGCATTATTAGGTGCTAGATGTTTCAAAAGAACTAATTTGAAATAATTGCCAAAAAATATGCAGCAATATCGCCTTCAACGGTCAGCATTCAAATACATATTCCCAAAAAAGTATCCTCAGATTTTGATTAAAAAGCTGTATCCGACTCAGTTTTAACTGCTCTTTCTTGTAGAATAAATATTATGTGGTAATTCCGTCTATATGACCCATTAATGATCCAAAGAATGAGTATTTTAACACCAGAATTTGGCCAAAAAAACAAAAAGTCAATTTTAGGCCTTTAGACTAATTTCTTTTGCGAACAAAGTATATACTATTTTAAAGAGAATAAAAAATTACATCGAATGGACTATTCCGTTTTAAAATTGATGAAGTTTGAAACAAATTATGGTTTGCAGCCAAAGCCGAAATTTGCTCAGAATCCCGTATTCAAATGCAGATACCCAAAAAGTGTATCCGAGATTTTTCCTCGTAGACACGTATTATGTGTAGTTTTTCCTCCTCTTTCTTATGAAAGATTCGGTGTTCTGGACGTAATGGTGAAAAAAAAGTTATTGCCCGAAAACCAGATTTGAAAATTTTAATTGGATGAAACTCTTAAAAATAAAAATGTTCGGAAATAGTCACCACGGACTTTTTCGTGTAGTTTTGAACAAGGAATCGAACACTGAAAAGATTTTCCAGAAATATTAAGTATAACGTTAGATATGGCCTTCCAAAGTTTTTGAACATTTTTACTTATATCTAAGAGAAAAAATTTTTTTCAAACTTTTTGTCCACCTTTTCTTCTTTATGAATAGTAGATGTATCCCTCATAATGTTTCCAAAGTAAAAGAAAACAAAAATTCCCCGGGGCAGACGCTCCTTGAACCTTACAGAGGGGCTCTCTTAAATATAAAATCCGTCTTAATCTCAGCCAACTAATACCTGGCAAAGCTGAGTATGCCGGTGGCCCCTCTGATTAGCAGAGCTAGACGCAGCTTATCCAGAGGGTCTTTTGCACTCTCCAGCTCCTTCCGGGCCTTTAGCAAAAACAAAAGTAAAATAATAAAAAGTAGAAGATTAAAGTGAGAATCTGCATTATCCTCTACTTAGCATGAAAGATTAAAGATAATCTTCACCTGCATCTTGAATCCTTCTTCGGACACGACTTCGTGACTCATTTGCCTTCCTTGAACGAGAAGGTGAACCTTTGAATGCGCGTCGATTTGATTGGAATAAGTTGAGACTATCAGTAAGTGCCTTGGCAGCCGATCACAGCTTGGCCTTTCGTTCTCACTCGCCGACTCCTCAGAAATATATGCCACGTCTCTAGGAAACAGCGATAAGTAAGTCTATGGAAAGTGCGTTGAGGTGTACTGATTTCCTTTCTTCTGAAGACGTGGAAATGTAGACAGGTGGGAGTATTTATAGTCACTCCGGAAAACACACGTCTCTTGTAATTTCGTGTGAGTTGGCATTGAGAGAGCGAGGATTCTCTCAATGCAGAGTATTTATGAGTTCAAATGTTCATGAGACGTTCCTAAAGATTGAATTATTGGCTGGTTACAAAATTAGATCCCGCTAGAAATAAGCATCAACCCAATCTCATATGTGATTGCAAAAAAAAGACAGCCAAATATTGAAGAATCCTGGCACGGAAACTCGGAGGCGTCAGCAGCAGAGTGTGCATGTCCATACATACGTACATACATATGTATGTATGTATGTATGTAGTAGCTAAGCTGAACATTCCACCCGAGGGTAGTACATAGGACATTCAGCCCCAAGGGAATGTCCTCAGCTTGGTTGGAATGTTATTCTCAGAAGAACATGCATAAGAATATTCATGCCAAGAATTGCATTTAACAAAGATCAATTTTTGTGTGGAGATGTCGCTGGACTCGTCATGAAAAGCGTTGCGGGGCTATCGCTTCTCAAAAATGGCTCCACCTGACTAGTCAATCTCAACGCTTCCAGCATCAACTATATGTAGGACTAAAATGTTGTCAATACTTTATTTTCTTGTGTGTGTTTGTACCGGCTCATTCCACTGATCTTCAACTGAAATTATAAATTAGAAGAGGCCAGATTTTCAGTCCAATCACTGGAAGATTATGGAATGAATTTTAGCACTTGATTCTAAGTAAAGCAGGCGAAACTTCATTTCTTTTTCTCTATTTTTTTGTAGATGCCGAGTTTACGTTAAAGCACGGAAACTTCCTCTGTTTGGCCCCTCTTGCCCTTTTTTTTAACGCTTTTAAATGAGTTTGCATCCGTTTCGCTCTTCTCGCTCTCTTCTCTCTCTCTTCTTCATTCTCTCTTTCGTGACTTCTCCCTTCTCTTCCTCCTTCCATCTCTCTCTCTCTCTCTCTCTCTCTCTCTTCTTCATTCTCTCTTTCGTTACTTCTCCCTTCTCTTCCTCCTTCTCTCTCTCTCTCTCTCTCTCTCTCTCTCTCCTTCATTCTCTCTTTCGTTACTTCTCTGCCTTCTCTTCCTCTTTCTCTCTCTCTCACGCATTGTAAACCTCTCTGCCGGCATCCAATTGCCGTTCTCATGAGAGCTTCGCTGGCAGCCGACGATACAGTGTGCTGCGAAGAGAAAGAGAGACAGAGTGGGAGTGATAGAGTATAGGGAGAAAGAGAAGCAAAAAGAGTGCAGAGAAAGAGAGAAGGGCGAGTATGGTTGCAGAGTGCCATCGGAGCCTTTCACCAAACAAGTGGCCTGCTCACGCCTGCTGAGCCTGGCGAGGAATACAGAGTGAGGCTGCTCTTCCTCTTTCAACTTTAACCCATTGCTTTCATAGATTGCCTAGTTATTTCTTCTTGCTAGGATGGAATACAAAAAAATACATTATCTTTTTTAGGCATTCAAGGATTTCGCAGACGAATTTTGCAGTGAACTGAGCAAGGCAACCATTTTGTAAATTGTAAGAGTTTTTATGTCGTTTGAATGACGGCCAATTCTTCCAGCCAGAATGAATGCCCGTTCCCTTCTATTTTGAGAGCTGCCCTCCTCCTGGTCCATGGCGACTGAGGCATATTCAATAGAGAGAGAATATCTTGGAGGGAGTGTGGGAGGCAATGGAGAAGATTAGATTAGGAGAGAGGTGAGAGAGACAGAGGAGGGAGACGGAGAGAGGTCAGAGAGACAGAACAGGGAGTTAGACAGTGTTGAGAGAGACAGAGGAGAGATAGAGAAGTTATGGAAGAATGAGTGTTCTGCTAACTTGTATTGGCCTCTCCGACCATCCTCAATCTTTTTCCTTTCCTCGAAATTATGCGCCGCACATTTTTATTGCATGACACACATGCCTGAAATATTTTATGGGAAAAATTATATCCAGTGTTTTAACAGTCAGCTGAACTTCTCAGGAATCACTTTTGCATTCATTATTGGAAGCCCTTGAATACACATACTATGTAGATATGCTTATGTGCATGGTCTACTGAAAGGCCATAGTGGATTCAACCGCTCTTTCCCTAGACCTCTCCACACTGATTACATCCAGATTTCCCCTTCATTCCTCTTGAAAGCAATAAAAAACAAATATTGTAAATTGAGATATTTCGAATTGATAATCTCCCTTTGCTTCCTTTTGCAGGGTTTCCTGATCTTCTCAATGCGCTGGAAGAATACATTTTTGAACAATGATGAAGGCGATTTCGTACCATAAAAACGTACCGAAAACTTCCTTTAGCAGAGGGCGGAATAATTGATTCCAGATCTCCTCGTAGTTTCCTCTCTCGTGGCTGTCTCTCACTCGTCATTCTAAATCTCCCATTCTCATGTCACCTCATCCCTCGATCGTTTTCCTGAAAGAAGAGGCGAGATATGGGCGATCAAGAGATAATAGCCATTTTGCTGTAATAATTTTGTATTTTTGCCGCATGATAAAACTAAAACTTTTATTTAGCTCAATAATTTTGTTCAATGATCGCGCTTTTCATTTTTTTCATAACTTACATGCATACATACATGCATGCATATGTAATTGTTCTGTTTTTACTATTCAGCATTCCCGTATGAAAATGGTTTCCCTCTATGGCTGGAAATGAAATTGTACTCTTTGATTTTCCTCCCGTTTATTGCTCGTTCCTTGCCTCTCAGTGGTTCGTCGGTTGTCTCAGTTCCCATTCTCCCTTGTCCGGCTCATTCGTTTTCCCACTTCAACACCACTTTTTAAATGTTTCTGCTTTCGCTCTCTCTTTCTCTGTTTCTCCCTCTCTATAATTTTCTCACTTCTTTCTCTCCACTCATGGCTAACTCTCTGACTAATCCTCATATTCATAAGCTCCCTTTTATTTTGCACGTTCTCGTAGAGTAATCTTCCTGTGAGTGTAAATGAAAACTGCTCCGGAAGTGAAGGGAACGCCTGCGGCACGGAAAGTACGGAGATGAATTCCTCTCTTTCAATCCGCTCCGTCTTCCTCATTCTGTTCTTCTAACGCTTTCCAGTGAATGCGTTAGAAGATGAGGGTGCACCTTCCTCAAAATAGAGCAGAAATGCACCCATTCAGCATTAAGCTTCCCTACTAATACGGATTCACGGATCGTTATATTCATTGAGATGCTTCTCTCGCTTGTCTTCAACTCTCATTCCTTTATGAAATTATGTACATACACGTAGTTTTGCGTTTCGTTCACTAAACTAGAATTATTCGAGAAAGAATGTATCCTGGAGATCGCGAAGAGGATAACAATTGGGAACAGAGAACGATGGAGAGTGAGGAAGGGAGAGAGGAGCAGAGAAAGATGGAGAGTAAAGGAGGGAGAGAGGAGCAGAGAAAGATGGAGAGTAAGGGAGGGAGAGAGGAGCAGAAAAGAGCAAGTGAGAATGTCGCTGGCTTCTTGTCTCTGACACCTCTCATGCATATTTCAGTGCATGTCTTAGTGTATAGCCGGTCGAGATATCCTTTTCCTCTGGGCCATCGTTGATTTGGCAATGAGACAGCGAGATATGTACTATAAATAAAGAGAAGGCCTCATCGACTCCGTCCTTCTCGGCCTTCCAAGCTTTCTTCTGGATTCCCATGCTCTCATTACTTACATACTTTTTATTACGCGGATGAATGGCCAGTTAGATTACACAAAAAACGCAACGAACGTTTGGATTGCACATGAAAGGAGTGAGAAAGCTTTGATCCCTTTTCTCATTCAATAAACTGAGCGTGCTTGATGCATGAAAATATTTCACCTTCCCATTGCAAACGTGAGATTCACTTGATTTATTTTCCTCAAGTGATTGTTAGCTCTGCAGTCGACTACTGTATGAGATGAAAAATATCTCGCCCCGTGTGTGCTCTTCCTTTAGTTCTCCTCCCCGTCGATTCAAACTTCATACGATGAAATCTGCCCATATACGGGATACATACTTCCGTAGCTCTCTCACACCCATTTAGACTGCTGTTAGAAGGGTCAGGGAATGAGGATGAAGCCCCTCGAGCAGTAGAGAATGCATCAGATCTTGACGAGAAAGCGAGGATTCTCTGTTTGAAGACTTTCCGTTGTCTGTGAATACTGATAAAGTAGTGAGAGAGAGAGATAGAGAGAGAGAGGGAGAGAGAGTAGAAGAGAGAAGGCGAGACAGTGAGTTTTAGAGATTAACAAAGAAAGAGAGCAGAGTGCGAGAGAGAGAGAGAGAGTAGAGTTGGCTCAGCTGCAACCATTCTTCTTCTTCCTTTCTGCTATCGAGCGAATCAGAAGTTTATCTCTGCTCTATAATTTTGCCAAGAGAGGAGAAAAGTTTCAAAAAGAATAATGAGAGCAGCAGATTCGTCGGAATGCGGCTGCGAGGTCCTCGTTCTCGTCATTATGGAAATTGCATCAGAATATTGCACATAAGGAGGAGGAAAGAAAAAGAGTAAAAAGTTGATTGAGAGAGCGGGAGAAAGGGAGGGAAAGGAAAGAGGAAGGGAGCCCTCCTCAACGTCAATCCCCATGTCTCCCTCAATGCTTCATTCTCTCTCTCTCTCTCTCTCTCTCTCCCTCTCTCTGCAATCGTCGCATCTTCTACATGCTTTCTTCCTGCTGACATGTGTCCTTCCCTCCCTTACTTTTCCTCGTTTCGCCAACACAACGTCCACGTTAGCATCAAGCCATGCCATTATTCTCTCCCTCCTTCTTCCTCTGCCTTTTCTGCTTTATGCTCTTGTATTTACTTGTTTCATTGATATCTTGCTATCTTATTTTCTTGTTAAAGTGTCTTCGCTGGCTATTCCGAGATGAATGCATGTAGTCATAGGTCTTCATCATCCATTTCATTTCGATGACTTTCAATGGCATCTTTGACAGTCTGGCCATGGCCCGCCGTGTATATGCAAAGAGTTATCTTAAATTCGTTAATATTTCATGTTGTTGAAATGTAGCTTGCATACTGTCTGTCTTTCTTTCTACAATTACCCATTCAATCTCGTGCCGTTAATCACTGAATTATGACATTCAGTATGCGGATTACGAGAAGCAAGAGTGTGTAAGGAAAGAAAAGCCGAGGGAAATGTTAGCTGATATCTCACCAATTCTGTTTCCGTAAGCGAATGATAAATACATACATTCATACATGTGCATACATACATACTTACATACAATACATGTGCATGTACGCATATCATCAAACTAAATTCAAAGCCACGGGCAGATGCTCTGATTGAATGCTTCGCATTTCCTCGCTCAGACTATGATTGAATAATTTGTGATGCAAGGGGTTCTCTTTGTTCCTGTCTTGCGTCATTCTCTCTGCTAACCCTCACGCTCTCCCTTTGCCATTCCGATACCTGTCATTTGTTGTCCTTTGCGGTCACGAGATTATTGTTTATTGTTTATTCATTACATCAAGTTTAATGATGTGACTATGTATGTACATACTACTATAATATGTCTCATAATATGTCTCATGAATGTCTTTGAGTAGCAGAGCGAAGAATGGAACATCCCGGCAGTGCAGAAGTGGATGTGATAGGGGTGCCGAGCAGCGGAGAAGAAGCAACGACAGCTTCCCTGAGTGTGGTGGAGACGATTCTCGAGACAATCGCACTGAACAATTACACGGCAGAAGACTGCGATGTCGCCTGGCAAGCAACCACTACATTTGTCATGCAGGTATGCTCATTCGGGGAGACTTCATTCTTCTTGCCATTTGGTCGCGTGCTTTGGAAACAAATTCGATAGAAAGCACTCGGATAGAGAGGCAGTCACTCTGTGCTCTTTCTGTGACCAATCTCAGTCAGGTCATGCAAGAACATAAGAAATGAACAAATCCTCTTCGTTCTGCTGAAGGCATTTCAAGAGCGTATTTAGCAGCCTTTACACCTGAAATAACTCGGGCATTCATTTTTGATTCACTAATAATTGCATGCCTCAGTCAATTCGCTTCGTCCACGTGGTCCTCTGCTCGGCCGGAATCATTTCCTGTGCTCTTCTCATCTTCGTTCTCCTCTCCCGATCTGCAAGGTCAGATTCTTCAGGCATTCTTTCAGATTCCCTAGTATTGGTGATCAAGATAATTAACAGAAATATTTCAATTACAATTTTTCCTAATCATAGCTATTTTTCTATTTCTCCTTGTTCTGCATAGTCTAATTAGCTGTAACTCCGACAGACATCTGCACGTGAATCTGCGTCTGTCCCTTGCCTCTCTCACCATCGCGGCTCTCATTGCGTGTGCTCAGCTTTTCTTTACAGCCGTCTTCACGTTCGGATTCTTTTCATCATTTTTTGTGATTTTCAATAGTTGTTGCTCCACTTTAAGGCAATAATTTTTATTAATAAGAAATTATATGTTTTTGTCTCCTTACAGTTCGGTATTAACGGTTGCTTCAGACGACAAGTGTAACATCATCTTTGATTCGCAAGTTGGATATTTATATTTTCTAAAATTGTTTATTTCACAATGTCATATTTTCTTTACAAATTAATTTTAAATGAAATACGGATAAAATTTGAGTCATGCGCTCTTCTTCGCTGGCCGGTTGTTCTTGCGATCTACGCGACATTGGCTGGCATCATTTGTGTGGCAGTCGAGAGGGCGATTGCTACTGTCAAGTCAGAATTCCCTTTCTACGCACACTCCAAGAACTCAGTTGTTACGATCATGTCAAATACGATTATTTCGTGCAAATTTCGCTTTAGATACCGTACGTACGAGGCCCATGGCTGCCGAGAAGTCGGTGTCACTCTCATTATCGTACAGGTTTCAAAGTCTTTCACTTTTTTATAAGTTGTTTGTCGAACAATAGCAAGTGAACATTTTAAAGTATTTTTACATAGTAATATTCTGCAGTGGTCGACATCTCTGCTGTGTTCTTTCTTCTCTATCATCATGCGTCATGACCCTGGCTTCGTCCACTACTGCACTGTCTATGTCTCTCATCCCAAGTCTGCCGTCAGTCAACATTCTTCTTTCTTTTCTCATTTTGTTTCTTCTGCTCTCACTTTGCTTTTACACTTTATTTGTGAAGTTTCTGAATGGAAAACTAATAGAAATCAAGTCACCTCGTGTGTACATATTTATACATACAGTCCCGCCCAGGATCTTGGTACCAAGGAGGGTCGGAGGGGTCGGAGGGGTCCAAATGCATCCTCGGTAATAACTACTTTCCTAGGAAAGAGAAAAATATTTTAAATGGTACGTTGGTTTGCTTATAGAGAACGGATATTACTGTTTAAAAATCGATAATTTTTTATCACTTGATAAGAAGTTATCAGTTTTCGCTTATAAAAAATTTCATTTCTTATATTTTTAAATGAAATTTCTTCTATACTATTATTTTGTCTCTACCCACATCCACAAATAATAAAATTAGAGATTGTATCATTGATAACGGAAATCGATAAATCAGACCTTATCACGCATGTTCAATAGCTGAGCAGATTCGCCCAACGATTCTGAATCTATTTATGTAATCAGTTTTCAAATAGAGTGCCCGTTAACAATATATTTTTGATTGTGTGTACTTTCCATGCCTTTCTTCAGAAAGAATACGGCAGGGAGGCTTTTCAGGCCGAGGGGGCGGGGCCTAATCCTTTTTTCTCTGCCTGTGCTATTTCGCTACCTCAAACTTGGGTAATTAAACCAAGGACAAAATGGCTCGCGCTAAATTTCTGAGGTTCAATGCTATTGCAGCAACCTAAATTTGGACGCATCATACCGGGCCAAAATTTTTACAAAGTCCAAGACTATGGGGAATCCTGAAGAAAGGAATGGAAAGTACACACAATCAAAAATATATTGTTAACGGGCATTCTATTTGAAAACTGATGACATAACTAGATTCAGAATCGTTGGGCGAATCTGCTCAGCTATTGAACATGCGTGATAAGGTCTGATTTATCGATTTCCGTTATCAATGATACAATCTCTAATTTTATTATTTGGGGATGTGGGAAGAGACAAAATAATAGTACAGAAGAAATTTCATTTAAAAATATAAGAAATGAAATTTTTTTATAAGCGAAAACTGATAACTTCTTATCAAGTGATAAAAAATTATCGATTTTTTAACAGTAACATCCGTTCTCTATAAGCAAACTAACGTACCATTTAAAATATTTTGCTCTTTCCTAGGAAAGTAGTTATTACCGAGGATGCATTTGGACCCCTCCGACCCCTCCGACCCTTCATTGGTACCAAGATCCTGGGCGGGACTGTATGTACATGGATGTTTCATTTTTCTCACTTTATTTTTGAGGGAACAAACCCGGGCATTTGCAGATAATCTCCTTATGCTTTATGACAATAATCGAATTGGTAACTCTTCTCTTCTTCATCACTCTTCTCTCTGTCAACAAGTACAAACAGGTTCGGAGTGGAACCTTCAGTGCCATTCTTGTTCAAGAATGCATAATGCCTTTGGACAATACAAAAGTTGCCAGGTCCACGAGTTTGTGAACAATGCGTTGCATTCACTGACCGAGCGGTATCAGCTTCTCGTCAGTTTTCGTACAAATTTTATTTTTAGATATATATTTTTTTTCCATTATTTAAAAGGGTGCTCCAGAATATGCTAGCGTCAGGGAAAAAGGGGGAAACAGCGTGAAAGAGATAGAAAGATGGCTAGAAAAAGCGAATGAGAGAGAAAGAAAGAGAGAGAAAGAGAGAGAGAGAAAGATGGAATCTCGTGATTTCCAGGAGAACGTACGTATCATGCAGACGTTGATTCCG
Source organism: Allodiplogaster sudhausi (assembly GCA_945643635.1). Taxonomy (NCBI): domain Eukaryota; kingdom Metazoa; phylum Nematoda; class Chromadorea; order Rhabditida; family Diplogasteridae; genus Allodiplogaster; species Allodiplogaster sudhausi. The sequence continues at coordinate 3,238,197 of CALZFC010000005.1, forward strand.
TCCTTGACGGTGCACGCTTCTCTGTCTCTGCTAGGCCTGGCCGCGATGCTTCTCTTTGCCATTGCCCACCAGTCAGTCATCCTCTTCCTCTTCCTCTCAAGAACCACTCCTTTCAGAGAGATGAACAGTCGGTCGGTTGCCCGCTTCGCTCCTTTCTCTGAACTGGTTCTCCTCGTTGTTCCCATCTACTCGATTGTCTTCTCCGCTGTCGCCGTTGCCTGTAATCCACAGCTTCGCCAGGCAGCGAGGTGCGCTTTCATAGCCAAGAATGATTATTATCACTAAAAATAAGATCCGTGATTGATTAATCGCGCATTCAAAAGCATTGTCAGAGGTGCTGTGCCTGTTTTCTTCACTCCCCGACCAAATCCTCCACTGCCTGGAGAGCCTCCTCTCATTGCGAGTCGCCCTTCCAAACAGATGGAGAAGGAGAGCGATCGGCATTTTAATCTGCTGGCCAACATGTGGAATAAGTGAACCAATGACTTTTTATTTCTTTATCATATTTATTTTTTGTTCGATGTGCTTCTTCATATTCTTTCTATCTGTAATAATTTCGTGAATATCAGTACGCCGTCCAAGCATCTTTATTATACATAGTACATACATATGCATGTACATACCTACAGTACCCCCAACGGCGAGGGGTCAATGCTGCGTCGGCAATAGCGGCCACGATTTGCCAGGAAACTCTTTCTGCAGTGAGATATTCCATTTGGACCATTTGACCGCGGCCGCTATAGCCAACGCAGCATTGGGCCCCTCGCTGTTGAGCGGTACTGTATATATTCATGTACACCAAGGATCTGATTGTGAGACATAGTGCGGGTTTTTTTCTTTTACGCTTATAATATATAAACTTTTGATGTTTCTGAATTTGTTCGCAGTATTCGATGGAATAAAGAGTTCTACTAAATTATTCAAATGGTTCATTTTATTTAATGTCTACAGAAAACACATTAATTAAAATGAATCGCTTAGAGTTTCAGCATTCTCAAAGAGATGTTTCATTCGCTTATTGTAAGCGTCAACTTGAACAATGCCCAAAGGTATGCCGAATAGCCAGCCGATTCTCAGCAGCATCGATAAAAAAAATGAAATCCTTCCGAAATTAGCTCAAAATATTCAATTTTTTCTTCTTATAAAACGCTCGTTTCACTCTGTGAAAGGTCATTTAAATGATATTCAAATGAGTTTGCTGGAAAGACAAGCAAATAAAAGGAAGGCTCCTCCTTCCTATGTCTCATTCACTACAACTTTTTACGTGCAAGGTGGCTGCTGGTCTCGTGAGTTTCGATTCTATTTTTTTCTATTTCAACATAATAATGTGGAAAAATTTTTGGCGAGGCCTTGTCTTATACAACATTGAACAATTTTATCTCTTGCTGAACTGAAAATGATTTTGTTTTTATTTCCGAATGTTGAGATGTTCATCGAGATTGAGGAGACCGTCTGCTTCCTCTCGTCGTTCCTCTACGACAATCTTCCGCGAATGCGGATTGAAGCTTTCGCTGAGGTTTCGCTTCTTTCACTTCCATGGTTCACGGCAACAGCCGACTCACGAGTCACTTCCAGTCAAAAATGACTTCAATTCCTCTTATTAGAATGATACAAAGTAAACTAAGTAAGCTTGAACCAACAGACACACTCATGATTCCCCTGCAGTTTCTGGCGAATCTGCTGGTGGACAAAGTGTACGATCCGTCAGCCTCTCTGCCGCTCTCTCATCTCTCCCTCGTTGTCAACGTCGCCGACGAATGCGACGAAGTACTCAAGAAGGTTCCATCATATTTTCTCAGTCTACAATCTATTATTCCTAGAATAATAGAAAAAAAGATAATTTGTAAGGCGGCGGAGAAGTCGTTCATCCCGCTGCCCTTGCTGCTCTCGCTCTTCCCACCCAACCTCATCATCGAAGTCAAGGAGGGCGCCATCAATGCAGTTATCTTTTCTTCTGCTAACATCAGAAACTCATTTCCTTTCATTCAGGTCAACGCGGTCACCGGAAGCGTCAAGATCGTCTTCCCGATAGGCCGAGGAATTGGTGCTTAACAGTCTCTATCTTTCCCTGATCTCTCTTCTCCCCATTCCCTCTCTCCTTCTCCTCTAATCTCTCGCTCCCTCCCAGAATCCTCTCGCCGTGCCCGTGTCCACACCGACCGCCGTCCGATGCTCCGTCTCGACTTCGTCACGATGCATCTTTCTCTCCAGACGGCCAAGACCGGCGAGGAGGAAAAGGTGAGGAATTCACTTTTTGAACTTCCCGCAAAATTCCAAATTGATCTGTTTAGATTGCTACGAAGCGTGGCAAGAAGAAGAGATCGTCAGTCCGCTCTCTCGGAATGCCAAAGCCGTACTTTGAGGTCATTGAAGAGGAGCAAGAAATTGTCTTGAAAGATCTTGACTTCCTCTCTAGGCACACACGTGTGAGTTGATGACGAGTCGCTCCTTCGCTGCCACTCGCTTCGGCTCCAGCAAGCTGAAGACGCCTCAGGTAGACTCACTCGGTGGACGGGTGGGCGGGGCTTATTTCTGAAAGAAGAGTAGCCAGTATGCTTGACAGCAAAATAGCAGTCGCCTAATGGTCAGACGTATTCAGCGCATGAGCCGCTTCGATGTGTCCTCGTCCGTGTCCCCTGAGCGTGGTCAGCAGCCCTTCACGATGCCCTCGAAGAGTGCCTATCTCCGTCTGCTCATCGTCCTCAACGCAATCGCTTGCGCCATGACGGCCACCAAGGACGGCTTCGACAAGGTCGGATATCAATTGGATTAAAATAATTGAAACCAACATCCCTAAAAACGTTAAAAATAACTTTTCCCTAGCTACAATACTTTTCTTGTATAGGATTCCGATTCATCGTCGGAGAATCTTTCTGCGTACGACGAAGGGGACAAGTCTTCCGATGAAGCCGAGAATGGCCATGGAAAGGTCAATCAAAAAGTATATCGAAACAATGCTGATCGCAGAGATAATGCAAACTCCTTTTGTAAGAGTTCTGCCGGTTCGGAGAGCGGCTACATCTCGATGGAGCATCTCCTGAAGGAGAAGAAGAAGCTGGCCGACGCCTCTGACGGCATCACGGACGACGAAGCTTCTGTCGTCAGTCACACTGGAGAGAGAGATAGGGAGGGAGAGAAAGAGGAAGAGAGAAAGAGAGAAAGTAAGAAAGAGAGAGAGAGAGAGAAAGAGAAATGGAGACGGAGGAAGAGTGAAAGAAAGGGAAATCCACTTTCAGCTGGAGCATCTGCTTCGTGAGGAGTGCGAAATGACCATGCAGAAGGGATTCGGTTAGATTGATCGATTAAAAAGGAATCTGTATATTCTTACAATAGATGTAATAATTAGATATTTTGAAGGGAACGATGGCCTCCCTCTCGTGCAGTGAGCTCTCCCCTCTTCCGGCGCCTTGTCCCATTCGCCATTTCCCCTCCCTTTTATCTTTTTTTTGTGTGTAAATAAATGACTTGGGTTTTTTTCCAGTTGTAAACGTGCTAAATGTAAAATAAAGTGAAAGAACAGTCGTAAGTTCGAACTTGGCAAGGTAGAACTTCGAATTTACTCTTCATTGTGAACGATCACTCGGTTTTTGTGAGTTTAGGTAGGATGCGAAGTATGTAACTTCTATAGAAAAAAGGAAGTTTCTGTCCTATTATTATTCTACATTTAATTCATTTAATGTGACCACTACATCTGAAAATCAAACAGATTTCAATTACGCATTTATTGACAACTTTATCCTCATTCGTGTAATGATAAAATTATAGTAAACATAAAATTCAATTCGGTTTTAGACCACTCGTAGATGTGCATACTCGCTCGCTTAATACAAGTAACATCTCCATCTTTTGTCGCCTTCATAAAGTAGAAGTTTTCCCTACATATCCTATGATCGTTTTCACTGAACACCTGCAATGTTTTGGTTGAGTGCCCTAGAATGTCGTAGAAAACTTAACGATTCAGTCATGAATTGATTGTTGTGCGCAACAATTAAGCTTATCCACTGTTTCACTTCCCATCAATACTCCTCAGTCCGATGAACTCGCACTTCCTCCTCTACCACCCCTCCGACCTTGGCATGCCTTTGATATCGTGTTTTCCGACTGTGAACTCTTTATTCCAACAGTACATTTCTTGCAACTCAATCTCATCCTTTCACACCCATTCTCCGGCTTTATCTGTTAATTTCTCATTCTCCCTTTTTTGCATATCCACTACACATACGTATGTATCCTTATTGGGTTATGTTCATCTCATTACTGTTTTCCTCTCCCTTTATCTTGTTTCAATGAATGACCCGTTATTCAATAGTCAATCATAACTATCATTTATTTTCTAAACGCGATAAACGAATTTAATTGACAGATGGTTTGAGAAGTAGGAAAAGTAGTGATTCTCCCGATTGGAGATCTCCAGGTCACTTCTTTTAAGCAGGTCTAAAATCAGGTATTTCACTCTAAATGAATTTAATCAAAATGAGAGAGAAGTTAAAGAACGCGCCTAAAGATATTCCGGAGGAAGAACGCGGAATTGAAGAGAGTGCTGCAGACAGCTTCGAATGCTTCGGAAGCAACGACGAGGGAGGGAGACAGGCCGGCAGCACTGAAACCTTATTCCTAGTCTTATTAGTTGTGCCTAAAAGAAGTCGATGAACTTCATGAAGAATGTAGACAACCTCTCTTCCTGGCTGTCTTCTCGCTCTGGCTGCTGCTCGGGAGGATTCTCTTCCTCTGAGTTCTCCCTCCCTTCAAGTGCCGTGGCAAGCTCCGTCTCACTCAAATCATTCTATATATTTCTGTTACTTATACTAACTTCAAAAATCAGCAAAGGATGCCTTGAACAGCCCATCGCAGCAGCGAGCGACGCTCCCGAGGAAAGAAGACGAAGACGAGGAGAGGAGCTGAAATGACAACAAGTTAGAGGAGAAGTGGAAGTGATGAGGGTAGACTGAGAGGGGAAAAGGATTTCACCAACGACCTCCAAGGCGTGAGTTCGGCCATGGATCCTGATTCTTCCTCTTGTACCGCCGTGTAAAGCCCAGTCTCACTCAAATTGATACATTATTATGGTGGTAAAGTAAGTTTAAAGCCAACCTTCCGATGGCAGTTGAGATTGACATTCCAGATGAAATGAGATGGTTGTCAGGAGAAGAGCTGAAGGTATGCTCACAATCAGTTCTATGTGCAGTCAGAATACTAATTGTATAGAGTAGGACGGAGAGATCGAGAAAGTAAGAGAGAACGAAAAAAGAGTAAGATAGAGAGATAGAGAGAGAGAGACAGAGAGAGGAGGAGAGAGAACGAGGCTAGAACTACCAGTTTGACGAGAGTTCCCTGAGCGATGGAGAAGCAGAGCGGCACCTATCCAGAGCAGTTAACCTGCAGATACAATATTTAAGTTCGTAGGTCGATAAAAAATTCCTCAACTTACAGATCTTCAGAGACCAATGCTGGCTCATCTCCTTGTGCTGTTCTACAGCGCCAAGCCTTGCTAAAGCAGTAATATGATTTACATGTGAAAGCGAAATAGAGGTGGAAAGAGGGAGAAATAGAGGGAGAGAGAGAGCGAGTGAGAGAGAGAGCGAGTGAGAGAGAGAGAGAGCGAGTGAGAGAGAGAGAGCGAGTGAGAGAGAGAGAGCGAGTGAGAGAGAGAGAGAGAGAGCGAGTGAGAGAGAGAGAGAGCGAGTGAGAGAGAGAGAGAGAGAGAGAGAGAGAGAGCGAGAGAGTCAGTATCCACCTCAAGGATGGGACTTCGGCCAGCAACTCCTCTTCCCTTTCAGCAGCTGTGCACAATCCAATTCCCCTCAAAAGGTAAATTTTTTAAGATAACAATAAATATGTATTATTTCAAGGGGCCAATTTTAAGTAAAATGTTGGAACCTGCCGACGGTAGTTGAGGAGGAAATGAGTTGGAGACCAGGAGAAGAACTGAGAGGATTTTCCATTTTAGAAAGGAGTCCGAAAGAAAGAGAACGAGAGGATTCGAATGGACCTCTTTGGGGAGAGTTCACTGAACGATGGAGAAGAAATGCAGCTGCCAGCCAAAGCAGTCAACCTACGATGAACAAGTTCATGTCACGTGTCACGTTTCATGTACTCCTTCTCTTACACATTCTCAGATGACGGAAATACTTCGGCTTCTAGAGCTTCCGGCTTCGAGCTGAAAAGTGAACATTATTCAAAGTTTTCTGGATTGCAGAAGAGTCAAAAGATAATGTATTTAGACGATTGTTCAAACCTGCTCATAGCGGATTCTGCCAAGGCGAGATGGAGAGATGAAGAGGAGCTGAGGTAACAAGAGAGACAAATCAGAATGGAGACAGGACGAGACAGAAAAGAGTGAACCTCCTTGGGGACAATTCTTCTAGCAGCGAAGAAGATTCACACGAGGCAGTCGACCTTGACAATTACATTCTTTTTCACTTATATTGTTTTCGTAATCACTCCTCTACCAACAGATTCTCAGTAGAAGTAGACACTTTGGCTTCTGGAATTCGCTTAAGAGCTTCAGGCTTCGAGCTGAAAAGTGAGGATTATTCAAAGGTTATTGGATAAAAATGATAACTGAATAAATATTAGCCGAAAGATAATGTATTTTTAGACTATTGTTTATGCCTAGTCATGGCGGATGCTGCCAAGGAGAGGGGCGAAACGAAATGGAGAGATGAAGAAGAGCTGAGACCAGAGACAAATCGGAATAGAACGAGAACGAAAGTGAGAAAAAAAAACCTCCTTGGAGACAATTCTTCTAGCAGCGAAGAGGATCCACACGAAGCAGTCAACCTGACAATTTCATTCTTTTTCACTTCAATTGTTTTCGTAATCACTCCTCTACCAACAGATTCTCAGCTGACGGAGACACTTTGGCTTCTGGAATTCGCTTCACAAATTCCGGATTCGTTTATTAGAAAAAAATCGAAAACAAGCAGAAAGTAAGAGAGAACCTTGAAGAAAAGCCATAAAGAGCAGCCTCCCGAACTCCATTTGCCGTGAACAGCGCCGCTTCACTCAAATATTGCATCACATTGTTAGAATGTATTTTGAGCACTGAATAAATTGGGAATATAAACGCACAGATTTCCAAGGGAAGGTGAGAAGAAACCGAGACTGGCGGGGACTTCGAGGGTCGACCTGGATATGAAGGATTCTTCTTCAGTATTCTTTGAGAATCACAGAGAAAGAAAAAAGTGAATAACAGAGAAGTGTCGTTGATTAATTCCGCTGGTTGTTCAATCTTCTCATTTCTCTGCAACTGTCAAGTAATAATTTACCACTTCAACACAATTCAAATCAGCTTTATTCTGAATTAGTGTATATACATATGTATGTATGTGGAATAAGTTTTTACTTTGATCTCCAGTTTTTTGTCTCCTTCGATTTTCCGATTCTCCGTGTTGTCGTGGTAATCTCGTGAATCATCACGGACATTCTGAGACTCAGTTTGATTGTTGACAAGTAACCGATCTCCGAAAGGCATTCCAAAACTTGCGTAATATATTATTTTCCTTTAGTACGCAATATCCTGAGCTATTTACATGTGGTATTGTGTGATCTCTGTTCAGCTTGCTTGTGACCTGAGAAGAAGTACTGCGGGAGACTGCCGTCCTTGGCGAGTGATCTTCAGGAAGGAAGTAGAGATCACCGTCAGAAGAGAGGAAAGGTCGGACAATCTCAAGAGTAACCTTTTTCTTTCTTCTCTCAGAAACTGTTTACGCGTGCCTGTGAAAATGCTTGCGTTGAAACACGTGCATAGAATGAATTCTAAGAATTTCATAAATTTTCAAAACAAAACTAATGTCATTTCGTCATTTTGTCTTTTCTTTTCCATTGGGGAGGCAACGTAATGAAATGCAGAGCTAAATCGGTTTCTAAATTTCCCAGACATGTTCCGGGTTAGAAATGTACCTGCACATGCATATTAATATTAATTACAATGTGAACATTGTATGTAAGAATAACGATAACCTCGTTATCCAAAGTGTTGATCTGACACAATAACTTGGAAGTACAAACTGGAAGGAAGTAGAAGGCGTCCGTTCCTTGAACAAACAAGCTATATGTTGAGGACATTTAATTCATTTTACTTTGTTCCAGTTAATTGACGTCATAATTCGAAAGGGCAGCCTTTTTACGTTAAGAATATTGAATAAAACTTTGAAATGGCCTTTTAATGAGTGCTTACCGTATGCCTCGAGCCTATCTTTCTGTTCCCCCTTTGTCCTCATCGCATCCATCGCGTATTCGCTCTTCTTCATGCACAAATCTCGAAGAAGAGATGGTAAAACAAGTTGTGAAGAATTGTTTTCTTCTTGGATGTTCATAATCGGAACTGACAACTGTTTTGATTCTCCCGATTCGAGGAGAAATATCCAGGGTCGTCGATGAATCTCCACTCAGCAGGAAGTACCTTAAAGGGGAGATCGAAATGAATGCAATTAGTTCTCGCAGAGGAAAAGTGGCAGAAGAACCCACCGGCCCTTTCATCGCATACTCGCTCTTCTTCAATCCAACTGTTGCTGTTTCTGAATGAAAGTAATTGCTCCAATCCAAACATCCCAGATTCCTTAGACCGAATATCTATTCAAAAGAGACTATGTCCTGGTGAGCTTTTTGATGTGCAGACTATGAATGCAATCCCTAGCGACTTCATTACATCTGACCAATATGATTGTTTATGTAATGCATACGCAGAATTCGTATTGACATTTGAAAATGTGGCATTTAAATGTTTTGCTGTTTTTCTGTATTCTAACATCTCACAACAAGTGTTAGTATGTCTTGTCTACTTTTCAACAAAACCTCATGATTTTTTTTTAAAGAGTTTCATTTATTCGACCGAAGAACGTAAGTAAAAATGACGCGTATATAAACATTCCTGTTGTAGACTTCAACTTGCAAACTTCATTATTATCAATTTGATGACACTTATGGTGTGTTAACTTTCACAGTGGATTTTGTGTTCATATAGGAATGATATGAGAATATAGATGACGGCTGGAATAAAAATGTGAGTCTGGACTAGGCAATAACGCTCGTGCACCTGCTTTACTCTGTCTTTTCTATATGTATCACTTTGATTTTTCGCAACCGTCTCTCTCTCTCTCTATCTTTCTCTGTATCTATTGCTCTCTGCTTTTATCTCTATCCTTTTTCCCTAGTCCTCTCGCTTTCAATTTTCCTCTTATTCTGCAATAACTTTTAATGTGTACAAAGTTATTCATGATCGGGCCCCGCCTTCTTTCTTCTTTCCCTTTGGATGCTCACAGTAAGAAACCTCTTAATACGCTTTTCCACTTGCAGTCCGAAATATTAGTATTGTCCTTAACTGTTTCAGATTTATGATTATCTAGGCGTTTTTACGGAAGAATTTTTTACTTCTAGATAAAATTTCTTCCATCTTGACTATATCTTTAACTATACATCCTTGTCTCATTGTCTCCTCTATAGAGTTTCTCCAATTCTCTCGTTCTCTCTTCATCTCTCTCCAATTCTCTCGTTCGCTCTCCATCCCTCTCCAATTCTCTCGTTCTCTCTTCATCTCTCTCCAATTCTCTCGTTCTCTCTCCATCTCTCTCCAATTCTCTCGTTCTCTCTCCATCTCTCTCCAATTCTCTCGTTCTCTCACCATCTCTCTCCAATTCTCTCGTTCTCTCTTCATCTCTCTCCAATTCTCTCGTTCTCTCTCCATCTCTCTCCAATTCTCTCGTTCTCTCTCCATCTCTCTCCAATTCTCTCGTTCTCTCTCCATCTCTCTCCAATTCTCTCGTTCTCTCTCCATCTCTCTCCAATTCTCTCGTTCTCTCTCCATCTCTCTCCAATTCTCTCGTTCTCTCTCCATCTCTCTCCAATTCTCTCGTTCTCTCTCCATCTCTCTCCAATTCTCTCGTTCTCTCTCCATCTCTCTCCATCTCTCTCCAATTCTCTCGTTCTCTCTCCATTTCTCTCCAATTCTCTCGTTCTCTCTCCACTTACCTCCTCTCCGTTCCTTTCTCTCCGTTGTTTTTCGAAATGAAGCGTGTTGCCATTCTCAATATCCTTTAATTTCTGCGTGTTGTGGATTGCAGATTCGAACAGAGAACGACCCGGCACAAGCAAGTTCAAGCTGCGTCGAGAATAGAAGAGTCAGAGAAAGAAAGGAGAGGAGAAAGAGTGTAGAGAAGAAGGGGAGCGAGTTCATGGCAGACGACAACACAACCAAGGATTCGTCATTTCTTCAGCAGATTGTCACTGCAAAGGAACACCACAGGCATTCCGTCAGTAGTTTCGACCACTTGTAATTGGCAGAGGTACTGAACCACCTCCCCTGGATTAGGAAGGGAAGAGAGAGAGAGAGAGAGAGAGAGAGAGGGTGAAAGAAGAGAGAGAGAGAGTGGAAGAAAGAGAAGGGAAAAGAGTGATGAAGAGATGCTGTAGAGGCGGGTGAGCCAAAGAGAGATCGTTAAGGGGTGGAGCTTTAGACTAGGAGACAGAGCATTAAACCCAATTTGAATTCTCAGCTAGCGTGAAGAGAGGGTGTAATTGAATCGTATGCCTTTAAAAAGTGCATATCCCATCTCTGGCCCTTCATGTATGTATTAGCTACAAGTACATTTTCCGTGTTGGTTTGTCATCTACGTTGATCACACATCAACCAAACTCTTAAAATGGCGCGGTACTGAACACCCATTGGAATGGCCTGCGTGAGATACAGGTGAATAAAGAATGTAACAAAAAAATTGACAAAAAAAGACAGAATGAAACATGGCTAATTGTTTTGACTTCTTAATGCGAAATAGCAGGAAACGCAGGCTAGTAAAGAAAGAAAAAGATGAATTAATAATGAGAGATAAAATGAGAGAAAGGCGAGCGTACATACATATGTACGTCAGTACAAATAATGTGCCGTATACGATTGCAAGCCAAAATAGCCAAACTAGAAGCTGATCCACTAACTGCAATGCTAACTGCCCTTTCTCGGCTCTTGGAGGCCTGTTAAATAGTTAAGCTGCTGACGCTTTTCCTCATTGTCACTTTGTGTCTTTAAGCGGATGTCACGGTATTGACTTGCGTCCCAGACGGTTCTTTGGCATCACTTCAACTATCCTCTTACGATCCTAAAATCCTCTCACTTTTCTTCAGCTTTAACGTCGCGTAGTGTTCGATATCACTCCCACTATCTCTCCCTCCCTCTGTCTCTAATTCTCTCTGTCTCTCTCTCTCTCTTTCTCTTTCTCTCCCTCTCTCTCTCTCTCTCTCTCTCTCTCTCTTTTTCTCGCTTTCCTTTGCTTCGTGAAGGTGAAAAGGATGATCCAGTCTCGTGAAGGCATTTATCAGATGGTTATCCTCCTCTCTGGCCGTGCGCAGTTTCACTCCCTCTGATCATTCGAACTATCCACACTTCCTACGCGCCACCTAGACATGCCCCGTTTCATGTGTACTCATTCATTTAAGACAAACAGCTAATTAGCGTGTATTCTCGGGAGAAAACAAAGCAAAAAGTAGATATACTTTGGCGCTTTCCTTTTGTTACTTGTTATGCATCATGCAGCATACGGCTGTTGTCCCCAATATACATATGTTATGCATGGTTCTATAATTCATTCACTTTCTACGTCCCTATTTTCAATCTGGTCTGCTGACGTTCGTGAAGGTGTTACCTCAAGAAAGTTCTCTAGGGAATGAGAGGCTCGGCTGATTGTGGAAGGAGTTATCTTTTGTGTGTTTGCAGATGGAGGAAGAGGTAGGAAGCAATGCGGCCTTTATCATGCTGGCTGGTTATCTCTTCTATCTCCTCCTCATTCTACTCGGAATCCCTGCCAATCTCTTCGTTCTCGTGCGAATGCTACAGTTCCGAAGGTTGGCACAGCCAGAGTAGAAAGGGCAGAAAGACAGAGAATTCTTGGTTCGCAAGGTGGAAAGCAGATGAATGGGCGAAATCAGGCAGTCACTTCTGACAATTCACTCATTACAACCTAGTGCAACGAACCAGATTACAATACTTCTTTCATGCGCCTTTTTCAATTTATGCCTTTATCAGAAGGAACAAAATCCTTTGCTTTCTGACCTTGCAATTCTAGTTCTTAGGAAGTATTTGTGACTAAGATGGCAATATACTACATAAATAAATGCAATTGAATTGCGCGACTTCTTCGATATTTTTCGTTCGCTGCTCTGCTTGAGACAAGTTCCGCGGAAGGCGTAGGAGCGTGAAATAATCTGCTCGCTCGCAGCAATTTCTTCCCAGTTTCCTCCAACCCTTCAAATCTGCCCACATGGTCTTTCCATTTAATATCCCTGGACACTTTTATGTTGCTAATAATGTAGAGGCGAGTAGACATACAAACATGTCCTTCATTAATAGGCTACTGTACCAGATCCTTCTCTTTCCAGAAATGGTTAGCCATAAGACTTTCTCATGTCTCACCATCTTCTCTCTGCTCACATCACTGAATTGCTTATTTCTCGGAATATGCAAGATTCTTCAAGATTGCCGTAATGCAAGCATGGAGTGAAAGAGGACAAGTGCACCCGACAGCTGAAAGGGAGAGAGCAGAAGCAAGAGAGAGGAGGGTAGAGATGAAGAGAAGAAACATGTAGCATACAGCAGGGCAAGCTGTAGAAGTGTACATGCCAACTTGGTGGCAACGCTGTAGCTACATATTACTTGCATCAAAGAACACTCGAATGGAAACCGGAGATTGTCTAAAAGGACTATTTTGCATATTTATTATGGCTAAAGTTTTCTATTACTGTCATTATAGAAAGTATAAAATGAATACGATGCAAGAAGCTTGATGGAGAATGAGATTTGCCTTGAGACGGAAGCCGGATGTCTACCGATCTGGCACAGGAATCTGCCTGCTCGCGATGTCGGTGGCGGATCTCGTTTCCCTCGCTGCCATCTTCTCCTCTCTTCTTCTCTCCTTCGGAATCGCCATTCCCTTGCAGCCAAATGCATTCTCGCTCATGTGCAAGGTATCTTCTGTGTACATTGGTCTTCTTTTGGGGACGTTTTAAGAATTTGTCATTTTCTTGTAATGTTTCTAGTATAAGTTGACACGTTTACGTGCTCCTTGCGTGAATAGTCCCTTTGGTCTGCTCTTTTGTTCTCTCCTTTGCCCACGAGACAGCGCTATATCATTGCACAATATGGCAAATAATAACTACTATAGCCGATTCAAATCGCTGAATGAAAGTGCGATGAAATGGGAAAGTTCCAAGAACACTTCTTCAACAGCTTCCCTGTCTTTAATAGCGCTGAGAAAGGCGACTCATTTCTTGTTGACTTCGCAGAGTCACGGGCTTGAGTTCGAAGATTCACGAAAGTACGTGAGAACCCAGTTATTTTCTGCGAAGAAGAGTTCATAAATCCAGAGCATGACCGCTTGGCAGAAGCTGCTTAGAGATCTCTGGAAATTCTTGGGAAGCGTTTTGTGGTTGTTCACTGCCCATAGAAAAAACGGCGCAAGCGCATCTGCATGTGAATTGCGAAGGCAGTACATAAGGGTGAAATGAAAAAAATGCAACGGTGTTAGAGATGAGGAGATGACATATTTTTGAAATGTTTATTATTAGATAACTATTGTAATGGGATGCACATAAAATGTTACGACTAGCCAAGGGAGCATTCCCGTCAGCACAAGTAACTTTTTCTCCTGGTAGTCTTTCTAAAGAGAAATAGTGAGCTCGGTCTTCTGAATGAGCATAAACGAACCCATTTTGAGATGAAGCAGATGGAACATCTCTCCTTCTCTCTTACCAGAATAAGAAATATCTTCGTGTGCAAACAAAAGAGCTGCTCTCCTTCTTCATTTTGTAAGAGGGTGGAGTGGTCATATTGGCAAAAAAAAATTTTTTTTTTTGGAAAGGAGAGTCCAGGGTGTGTACGAAGTTCTACGTGCCTACGACTATGGAAAGTGTGAAACAACCGCAGAGATTTAACCAGAATGACCCTTAAATAGTATATTTGAGCTAACAATCTTCGCGCAGCACACGGCAACTTCCGTAGCAGTCTGGTCGTGGTTGGTGATGTCCATCCTCCGCTGGCTCGCTCTCTACCGCCCCTTCGTCCATCGCACTCTCTACAATCTGCCACAACGAGTCACTTTTACCACTCTCTTATCGATTCATTTATTCTTTAAGCATATTTCCAAAGCTTTATCTAATCTGCGTTGATCGTGAACCTCTCTAGGCCATGATCCTGGTCACTTCAATGGCATGCACCTCGAACGCGTTCCTTCTCATGACTGTGCAGTACGATCCTGAGATGGTAAGTGAGAAAAGATGAAAGAGAATTTAGGTCGGATGAGGAGAGACAAGAAGCCTAGTGAATAATACTATGTATGTACATACATACATACATATGTATGTATTTATAATTGTAACCAATCTCGATTGCTTGAGGGAGTCTGCACTCAGAATTGGCTTCTGAGTTCTGAGCTGCTCACTCGTTGTCTGCTCCTTCTCGAATCTGCGTGCTCTTTCGCCGTTCCCATCCTGGTCGTTGTCTATCTCGACACTTCCACTCTTATCTTCGTGCCTAGACTTCTCTCTGGCAGGTCAAATAAGTTCACACAGTACTACATTTTACACTTAAATTACCCAATATTTAATATTCTTCTCGTTGTAATTTAGTCCCTTTACACAATTAGATTGCGATATGCATAGATCCTCTCCCAACTGATTTCGTTCACCAGTCTGGTCCTCTTAGATGCAACGACAAGCTACTTCAAGACAGCTCGATGATGGGACCTACCGAATCACAGCTCAAGGTTTTCATCCACGAAATTGATCTCTTTACCCGCATCGCTCGAGTAATTAGTTAATTCTGGCAGAAATCGACGAGAACTCTTCTTCGCTGGCTCGCAATTGCTTTGGTCGACCTTCTGCTGAATACGCCGGAGAATCTACTGCGGTTGGATTTTAGTCAATCAATTCATTAATTTATCATCTGCCGGAACTTTTGGAGGCAGTTGGGTCCTTCTTTCTTCTTTTCCATACGTAACAGCTCATTGTAACTTTTTCTTAATGACACTGCTGTATGTACATACATACATATGTGTTTTTTTTACTTTAGGAAATATAAGAAAATCGTGATTTAGGTTAGCGACAATTCTCGATCTACTACCACCGGCCTTCACGTCTTCTGAGACATATTTCCTACTGAAGACACTGTCTGATGTTGGTGAATTTCATGTAAAGGTCACTTGCGTGCAATTAGTCTTGGAAAAAACTGAAAATAGAGCTGAGTTTTAACCTTGATCGGGGATAAACTCACCAAACTTTTTATGCTGAGAATAATAAGGTACTAGTGTATACATGAAATTCATTACTTCGATGTGACATCACAAATTTATAAAAGAAATGTCGTCGGTGTAGTTGCCATTCCTGATGTTGACTATAGGTGCTGTACTACTCGCAGTACTCCTTCAACGCAGCCTACCTGGCCTTGTTCATCTACGACCGGGCGACCTCCTCGTACTCCACAGTGAAGACAGGTGGACACTCCTGCTCGGCCGCCCCCGTCCAGCCTCATCTCACTCGCTGTTCGAGTCGGCTTGCCACCGATCCAGGCCATGACAAGGCGTGCACAGTCAGGACTCTCTCGAGGTGATAAGACTTGGTGAACCTAGAGGATCATCTCTTTCTTCGGGCAAAAATCATCACTGGTTTTCGGTTTGGGCACTTTGATCTTACGTTGTGGTTTGAAGGTAGAATCTCGCAGAAATGTTATGTCTATAGTTATGAATGTAACCTGCATGTAAGTAACAGAATGGTATTCTACTTCACACCGTGTCATATCTCTTTGCACTTTTGTTCTATTCAACCTGTTTATCACATTGACTGATAGCAGAAAATTAAGCATGGAAAACAGATAACAATTAGTTTTTCATCTGGGACTGTCACCCAGCTAATGGAGAAGAAAAGTAAAAGAAAAAAGAATTAGACCAAGGTGTTGACACAAAATGCACGTAATGAAGAGAGCGAGTTGGATCGGACAATTTGATGTGGCAGAGAGTTCCAATTCGTAACGACACTACATGAGAAATATGATTGGAGTAAGAGAATGCATTCTTTTCATTGTAATGGCTATGGCACTTAAACTATGGCATTTAAAGCGCAGACTGGAGTATATAAATGTAAACAGCTTAATATTTCAGTACGGAGGGAAAATACCCTGGGGCTTCCGTTGAGGCATGCTTTGAGTCTTTCAAAGAGGTACTCGAAAGAATAAATGAGAAATCAATGACTTTCAAAAGATGTATGTTTCTTTCTGTTTGTTTGTTACATCTTCGTTAAGAATGAGTTTTTTTAATATAATTTTTAAAAGTAGCTTTTTTTCTCGATGCTCAGTTAGAACAAAAAAACGAACACATCAAAAATGATGAGAAAATAAGATCTCATGACTAAAAGAGAACACTTGCAATCAACCGTCCTCCATATACATATGTATTATCCCTTCCATGCTCGTATTCGGAATTTGAGAAATTTGATTTACTCGTAACGTATAAAAATGACAACTTATTATAACTCAACATGTTTCGGAAATTATACATAGTGCTTAACGGTAAGGTACAATTGAGCATTAATAAGATAACTAAAAAATGGATAAGGAATGACTCCAGCTTATCTCTTAATCAGAGATGGACACGCGTGGAGCCGGAGCGGCCCAAATTTATGAGCCATATTGGAACCGGTTGACTCGAGGCGAGACACTAAGCCCAAGTGGGCCCGATAATGTAAAAAAAAGGCCGGGTTGGCACAAAATTGGGTGTCCATCCCTGATCATAATATACTCTGTGTATACAAAACTAATTTCAATAAGTACTGAAGTAACAAGACGAAATATGGCGTTGTCATACACAACGCACAACGAATACACAACGAACACGATAGTGGATTTACTTGAGTTGAGGGAAAGAGAGCTGAGGGCGAGCATCGGCGGGGGCGTCGTCACTGCGCCAGTACTGAGTCACGGTCTTCCATTGCGTGTAGAAGTTCAGGCCAGCCTGCAAGTTATACGCACTTATTTCATTTCCTAACCAACTACAAAATACACCCATTTGCCTTACCTTGCCGTAGAAGTTCTGGTCACCGAGGAAAGAGCCACGAGATCCAGTGAAGGAGAACATGGGGAGAGGAACGGGGATCGGAACATTGATTCCCACTTGGCCAACGTCGATCTCGTTCGTGAATCTGGCAGGAGAAGACGAACCAAATGCAATGTTAACTGGTTTACTTATTTAGTCACAAACATACTGAATTATGAGAATCTGATTTCTGAGAATGAGCTGCAAAGGAAGCGCGAAAAACGAACCGCCTGGCGGTGATTCCGTTGGTGGTGAAGAGCGCCGTGCCGTTGCCGTAGGGATTCGAGTTGATGACATTGATGGCCTCGTCCATGCTTTCCGCCTCCATCACACACAGCACCGGACCGAAGATCTCCTCCTGATAAAGGAGCAGAGATAAGGATTGAGTGAGATATGGAAATAGAGAAAAAGAGAGAGAGAGAGAGAGAGAGAGAGAGAGAGAGAGAGAGAGAAAGTAGTGGGGTGGAGACACTGAAGAACAGACGTAAGGGTCCAAGAGACTTGAAGTAATAACAAGAAAAAGGAGAAGAAGAAGGGAGCAATGTGAACCACAAGATGGCATACCTTGTAGCACTCCATGTTCGGCTTGACTCCCGAGATGATGGTGGGGCCAACGAAGTTGCCATTCTCGTAGCCAGGCACAGTGACATTCGAGCCGTCCAGAGGGACAGCCGCTCCCTCCTGCAAGGAAAACCACTGCACTAAGACTAGTTGAATTGGTCTACTGATCATGAGGAAAAGAGATAGCCAAAGAGATAAAGAAGAGCTGGCATAGAATAGCCTCCCTACAACTGGCCTTCTTGGCATTGGCGATGAGATTGAGGACGCGTTGCTTGGATGCCTTCGAGATCAGCGGGCCAACGTCCGCGTCCGCCTTGTGGCCTGTACCAGACAGGTATCATTCAGTATTCCTTGGGTTATTGGTAGAAGACGAAGCTTACCGGCGTTGACCTTGAGTGACTTGGCCTTCTCGACCAGGTCGGGCAGCCACTTCCGTGCCTCGCCAACCAGCACAATCGTCGTCAGGGCCATGCAACGCTGGCCAGCCGCTCCGAAGGCCGCAGCTGTCACCTGCAGCAGAGGCCTCTCTCTCTCTTTCTCTCTCTCTCCTCGCTCTAACCTGATTGATAGTCTGTGCCTTGGCAGCATCTGGCATGACCACTCCATGATTCTTGGCTCCCATGTTGGACTGAACTCGCTTTCCGTTGCGAGAGCCGCGCTCGTAGATGTACTTGCCCTGTCAAGGTTTCCTCGTTTCTTCCAATCATGTTTCAACAACTTTTTAAAGATACCATCTTTTCGTTAAAAAAATTTACGTATAAATCTTTTTTTCATCTTTCCAAAAATATTATTATTTCGAAAGACACCGAAATCCTCTGGTGAAATAGAAAATTATTTTCCCTTTAAAGTGATATACTGATCCATTGGAAATTCCTAATAGCAATACGTCACATCATTGAACAATCTCATAATAATGAAGCTTGGGAAGGAACAAACCGCCTGGTCAGATCCGACGAAGGAGATCGCTCGGATGGCAGGGCTGTCACAGATGAAGTTGACTGCATCGTGCTGGCCGTGAATCACATTCACGCAGCCATCCGGCACTCCCGCCTCCTGTTATACTACTTCCATGACTCTCTCTCTCACTCTCTCTCTCTCCCTCCCTCTCTCTCTTCATCTGCACTCCATTACCTTGGCCAACTCGACTAGCATCATGCATGCCCCGGGGTCCTGTTCACTTGGCTTGATGAGCATGGTGTTACCAGTGACGAGAGCGAGGGGGAACATCCAGAGGGGGATCATGGCGGGGAAGTTGAAGGGAGTGATGCCGCCAGTCACCCCCAAGGGGGTGCGAACCGAGTACGTGTCCATGTCACGGGAGACACTCAAGGAGGAGCAGCTCAGGAAGGATTCAAGGCAAATAGGAGAGAATGCAAGGGAAGCACACTCACTTGGGAAGAGTCTCGCCAAGCTGGAGGGAAGGCACCGAGCAAGAATGCTCCACCACCTACAATCAACAGGGTAGGAGTGAATGAGGGGAGAGAGAAAGACAGAGAAATAGTGAGAAAGAGGAGAGAAAAGAGAGCGAGAGCGAGAAACGGGGATAGAGCGAGAGAGAGGGAGAGAGAGAGGGAGAGAGAGAGGGAGAGAGAGAGGGAGAAAGAGAGAGAGAGAGCGAGAGAGAGAGAGAGAGAGTCCTGTCTGTACCTGCAGTCCTCGGCTGACGTCTCCCTCAGCATCGGGGATTGTCTTGCCCTGCTCGAGAGTGATGTTCGCTGCCAGCTTGGCCATGTCCCGGCGGATCAGGGCTTGCAGCTTGAACATCGTCTGCGTGCGCGTCAGGATCGAGCTGGAGAAACACACAGATCATCCATTTATATATAGATATTACTAGCGTGACTTTGTCACGCTACGGGCCTTTGGCCCGGTCAATGGCCACCGGGGCTATCGCCCCGGAGGCCATTTCCCGATATAAAATTGGCTCTAAGGGTTCTAAGTTGGCTTTAAGGGTTAAAATTTGGCTCTAAAGGGTCAAAAGTCTGTTCTAGCGGCGCTACTGGACTATCTGGGCCTTTGAATTTAAGCTCATTAGAAAGCTTGGAGTCTTTACTATATGATATCACTATTTTAACATACTCAGGAGTCATACAAAAGCGCGCAAAAGAGTTTGCGCGCGCGCGGATTCGAACCTGCGACCCATGAGTTTCGAAGTGCAGAGAAAATAGCCCAAAAAGCCACAAAATAATTCATATCTCGAATATGCCTGGATCAAATCCCATGATCTACCTATCATTTGATAGCTAATTTTTGGCTCTACAATAATAAAAATATGCGCCAAAAAGTGTCAGTGATAGCTAAGGCCGAAATAGTGGCCTGAACCTTCTGACCCCAAAAGTAGATCAAAAATGACAAAATATGAAAACATTTTGTATGATAAAGTTGTTAGCCATCTCGAGAGCTACGGAATGGTATATAATATGTGGCAACATCTTTAACTACCGCGAACAAACGGAGGCCCAAAGTGAGCTCCAAAAATTTGACACTTCACGGCCTTGGCAGGGCACTTTAATGAAAAGCCAGACAAAAGCGAGTATACTCATATTGAAGCTCTCTTGAAACTCTGCATGATTCTGAAACTCTCATCCCTTTACCTTCCCTATTCATAAAGATATGAATTTTAGAAGGTTCGCTCCTAACAAAAAAATTTGACCCTTCAATCGATAATAGCTCATACACACAGTGTCCAAAAGTTGATAATTATGGTATCAAAAGATGCGCCGTCAAAAACTCTGAAATCGGATTCAGTAAGATCAAAAGCGGAATGGAGGGATCTAGGAGAAAAGTTCAAACTACATGCCAAAAAATGGCCAAAAAATGGGGTCAAAACGCGCCGCGCTGCCACTGATCTACCAAAACTCGAAATGATCTCAACTCCAGGAATCATATTCATTTTTGGACGATCTATCGCCGCGCTGCCACTGATCTACCAAAACTCGAAATGATCTCAACTCCAGGAATCATATTCATTTTTGGACGATCTATCTCCCAGTATTTTTTTCATCGCGATATCTCTACCCGAAAAAAAGATACAACCCCTCAAAGTCGCCAATGTGCCCAAATCGAAGTCTCCTCGGACCAAAGTTTGGGCGCCCGCGCCGGCGCCAATATCGAACCCAATTTTTTGAAATCCATATATTCTGGTAGCCCAGGGGATATTTTAGAAAACCCCGAAAACCGCTTCCCCGTATCTCACTCCCACCGCCCGTATTAACTCTCGGCGCTATCCCGGTGAATAAATAACAGTCGACTTTTAGATAACTCTAGACTAGCGTGACTTTGTCACGCTACGGGCCTTTGGCCTGGTCAATGGCCACCGGGGCTATCGCCCCGGAGGCCATTTCCCGATAAAAAGATAGTAAGTTGGGTCGTTAGTTGGCTCTAAGGGTTAAAATTTGGCTCTAAAGGGTCAAAAGTCTGTTCTAGCGGCGCTACTGGACTATCCGGGCCTTTGAATTTAAGCTCATTAGAAAGCTTGGAGTCTTTACTATATGATATCACTCTTTTATCATACTCAGGAGTCATACAAAAGCGCGCAAAAGAGTTTGCGCGCCCGCGGATTCGAACCTGCGACCCATGACTTTCGATGTGCACTGAAAATAGCCCAAAAAGCCACAAAATAATTCATATCTCGAATATGCCTGGATCAAATCCCATGAACTACCTATCATTCGATAGCTAATTTTAGGCTCTACAATAAAAAAAATATGCGCCAAAAAGTGTCAGTGATAGCTAAGGCCGAAATAATGGCCTGAACCTTCTGACCCCAATAGTAGATCAAAAACATCGAAATATGAAAACATTTTGTATGAGAAAGTTGTTCGCCTTCTCGAGAGCTACAGAATGATATATAATATGTGGCAACACCTTTAACTATCGCGAAGAAACGGAGGCCCAAAATGCCTTCCAAAAATTTGCCACTTCACGGCCCTGGCAGGGCACTTTAATGAAAAGCTAGACAAACGCAAGTATACTCATTTTGAAGCTCTCTTGAAACTCTGCATGATTCTGAAACTCTCATCCCTTTACCTTCCCTATTCATAAAGATATGAATTTTAGAAGGTTCGCTCCTAACAAAAAAATTTGACCCTTCAATCGATAATATCTCATACACACAGTGTCCAAAAGTTGATAATTATGGTATCAAAAGATGCGCCGTCAAAAACTCTAAAATCGGATTCAGTAAGATCAAAAGCGGAATGGAGGGATCTAGGAGAAAAGTTCAAACTACATGCCAAAAAATGGGGTCAAAACGCGCCGCGCTGCCACTGATCTACCAAAACTCGAAATGATCTCAACTCCAGGAATCATATTCATTTTTGGACGATCTATCTCCCAGTATTTTTTTCATCGCGATATCTCTACCCGAAAAAAAGATACAACCCCTCAAAGTCGAAAATGTGCCCAAATCGAAGTCTCCTCGGACCAAAGTTTGGGCGCCCGCGCCGGCGCCAATATCGAACCCAATTTTTTGAAATCCATATATTCTGGTAGCCCAGGGGATATTTTAGAAAACCCCGAAAACCGCTTCCCCGTATCTCACTCCCACCGAACGTAATACCTCTCGGCGCTATACCCGTCAATAAATTACAGTCGACTTTTAGATAACTCTAGACTAGCGTGACTTTGTCACGCTACGGGCCTTTGGCCCGGTCAATGGCCACCGGGGCTATCGCCCCGGAGGCCATTTCAAGATAAAAAGATAGTAAGTTGGGTCGTTAGTTGGCTCTAAGGGTTGTTAGTTGGCTTAAAAAGGACAAAAGTCTGTTCTAGCGGCGTTAATGGACATCCTAGGTCTTTGAATTTCCGCTCATTAGAAAGCTTGGAGTCCTTAGTCTATGTTAGCACTCTTATAATTTCATCAGGAGCCATACAAAAACGCGCAAAAGAGTTTGCGCGCGCGCGACTCCGAACCTGCGACCCATGAGTTTCGACGTGCACTGAAAATGTACCAAAAAGCCACAAAATAATTGATATCTCGAATATGCCTGGATCAAATCCCATGATCTACCTATCATTCGATAGCTAATTTTAGGCTCTACAATAAAAAAAATATGCGCCAAAAAGTGTCAGTGATAGCTAAGGCCGAAAAAGTGGCCTGAACATTCTGACCCCAAAAGTAGATCAAAAACATCGAAATATCAAAATGTTTTGTATGAGAAAGTTGTTCGCCTTCGCGAGAGCTACAGAAAGGTATATAACATGTGGCAAGATCTTTAACTACCGCGAAGAAACGGAGGCCCCGCGAAGAAACGGAGGCCCGCCCGTATTACCTCTCGGCGCTATCCCGGTGAATAAATAACAGTCGACTTTTAGATAACTCTAGACTAGCGTGACTTTGTCACGCTACGGGCCTTTGGCCCGGTCAATGGCCACCGGGGCTATCGCCCCGGAGGCCATTTCCCGATAAATAATTTTTATCCAAGGGTGGGTTAGTTGGCTCTAAGGGTTAAAATTTGGCTCTAAAGGGTAAAAAGTCTGTTCTAGCGGCGCTACTGGACTATTTCGGCCATTGAATTTAAGCTCATTAGAAAGCTTGGAGTCTTTACTATATGATATCACTCTTTTCACATACTCAGGAGTCATACAAAAGCGCGCAAAAGAGTTTGCGCGCCCGCGGATTCGAACCTGCGACCCATGACTTTCGATGTGCACTGAAAATAGCCCAAAAAGCCACAAAATAATTCATATCTCGAATATGCCTGGATCAAATCCCATGAACTACCTATCATTCGATAGCTAATTTTAGGCTCTACAATAAAAAAAATATGCGCCAAAAAGTGTCAGTGATAGCTAAGGCCGAAATAATGACCTGAACCTTCTGACCCCAATACTAGATCAAAAACATCGAAATATGAAAACATTTTGTATGAGAAAGTTGTTCGCCTTCTCGAGAGCTACAGAATGATATATAATATGTGGCAACACCTTTAACTATCGCGAAGAAACGGAGGCCCAAAATGCCTTCCAAAAATTTGCCACTTCACGGCCCTGGCAGGGCACTTTAATGAAAAGCTAGACAAACGCAAGTATACTCATTTTGAAGCTCTCTTGAAACTCTGCATGATTCTGAAACTCTCATCCCTTTACCTTCCCTATTCATAAAGATATGAATTTTAGAAGGTTCGCTCCTAACAAAAAAATTTGACCCTTCAATCGATAATATCTCATACACACAGTGTCCAAAAGTTGATAATTATGGTATCAAAAGATGCGCCGTCAAAAACTCTAAAATCGGATTCAGTTAGATCAAAAGCGGAATGGAGGGATCTAGGAGAAAAGTTCAAACTACATGCCAAAAAATGGCCAAAAAATGGGGTCAAAACGCGCCGCGCTGCCACTGATCTACCAAAACTCGAAATGATCTCAACTCCAGGAATCATATTCATTTTTGGACGATCTATCTCCCAGTATTTTTTTCATCGCGATATCTCTACCCGAAAAAAAGATACAACCCCTCAAAGTCGCCAATGTGCCCAAATCGAAGTCTCCTCGGACCAAAGTTTGGGCGCCCGCGCCGGCGCCAATATCGAACCCAATTTTTTGAAATCCATATATTCTGGTAGCCCAGGGGATATTTTAGAAAACCCGAAAACCGCTTCCCCGTATCTCACTCCCACCGAACGTAATACCTCTCGGCGCTATACCCGTCAATAAATTACAGTCGACTTTTAGATAACTCTAGACTAGCGTGACTTTGTCACGCTACGGGCCTTTGGCCTGGGGGTTAGTTCGGGTTGTTGTTATTTCGCTCTAAGGGTTGTTAGTTGGGGTCTGAGGGTTGTTAGTTGGGGTCTGAGGGTTGTTTGTTGGCGCTAAAGGGGGAAAAGTCTGCTCTAGCGGTGATTACGGGACGATCTGGGGCTTTTAAATTCAGCCTATAAGAAAGCTTGGAGTGTTTAGTCTATGCTAACATACTTTTTATTTAATGAGAAATCATACCAAAACGCGCAAAAGAGTTTGCACGCGCGCGACTTCGAACCTGGGTCGGTAGTTTATCTGGGTGTCCTGAAAATGTACCAAAAAGCCACAAAATAATTTTTTTCTCGAATATGCCTGAACCAATTCCCACGATTGACACACCATTCGATAGCTAATTTTTGGCTCTACAATAAAAAAAATATGCGCCAAAAAGTGTCAGTGATAGCTAAGGCCGAAATAGTGGCCTGAACCTTCTGACCCCAAAAGTAGATCAAAAAAGTCAAAATATGAAAACGTTTTGTATGAGAAAGTTGTTCACGTTCACGAGAGCTACCGATAGATATATAACATGTCGCAAAAGCATTCACCACCGAGGAAAAACGGAGGCTCAAAGTGCCTTCCAAAAATTTTCCACTTCACAGCACCCTCAGGGCACTTTATTGATCACCTATCGGAATGCAAGTATAATCATATTGAAGCTGACTCCATGCCCTTCAATATTCTGCAAGTCCCATCGCTCTACGATCCCTACAATTAAATAGCTGAATTTTTGAAAATTGCTCCTAACAAAAAAATTTGGAACTTCAATCGATAATATCTACAATGCGCAGTGCCCAAAAGTTGATAAGAATAGTATTAAAACATGCGCCGTCAAAAACTCTACAATCTGAGTCAGACAATCAAAATGCGGAATTTGTAGATTCTGAGAAAAGTTGAAACTACATGCCGAAAAAGGGCCGAAAAATGGGGTCAAAACGCGGCGGGCTCGTACCGATCTACCAAAGCTCCAATCAATCTCAACTCCAGGAATCATATTCATTTTTGGATTATCTATCGAACAGTATTTTTTTCATCGCCATATCTCTACCCGAAAAAAAGATACAACCCCTCAAAGTCGCCAAAGTGCCCAAATCGAAGTCACCTCGGACCAAAGTTTGGCCGCCCGCGCCGGCGCCAATATCGAACCCAATTTTTTGAAACCCACATATTCTTGTAGTCCGGAAACTTTTACATGTTCCCCAAAAAACCGCTTCCCAATATCTCACCCCCACCGCCCGTAATACCTCTCGGCGCTATACCGGCCTATAAATTACAGTCGACTTGTATATAATAGTAGACTAGCGTGGCGCAGCCACGCTACGGGCCTTTGGCCCGGTCAATGGCCACCGGGGCTATCGCCCCGGAGGCCATTTCCCGATAAATAATTTTTATCCAAGGGTGGGTTAGTTGGCTCTAAGGGTTAAAATTTGGCTCTAAAGGGTCAAAAGTCTATTCTAGCGGCGCTAGTGGACTATCTGGGCCTTTGAATTTAAGCTCATTAAAAAGCTTGGAGTCTTTACTATATGATGTCACTATTTTAACATACTCAGGAGTCATATAAAAGCGCGCAAAAGAGTTTGCGCGCGCGCGGATTCGAACCTGCGACTCATGACTTTCGACGTGCACTGAAAATGTACCAAAAAGCCACAAAATAATTCATATCTCGAATATGCCTGGATCAAATCCCATGATCTACCTATCATTCGATGGCTAATTTTTGGCTCTACAATAAAAAAAATATGCGCCAAAAAGTGTCAGTGACAGCTAAGGCCGAAATAGTGGCCTGAACCTTCTGACCCCAAAAGTAGATCAAAAACGTCAAAATATGAATACCTTTTGTATGAGAAAGTTGTTCTACTTCTCGAGAGCTACAGAATGGTATATAATATGTGGCATAACCTTTAACTACCGAGAAGAAACGGAGGCCCAAAATGCGATCCAAAAATTTGACACTTCACGGCCCTGGCAGGGCACTTTAATGAAAAGCCAGACAAACGCAAGTATACTCATTTTGAAGCTCTCTTGAAACTCTGCATGATTCTGAAACTCTCATCCCTTTACCTTCCCTATTCATAAAGATATGAATTTTAGAAGGTTCGCTCCTAACAAAAAAATTTGACCCTTCAATCGATAATATCTCATACACACAGTGTCCAAAAGTTGATAATTATGGTATCAAAAGATGCGCCGTCAAAAACTCTAAAATCGGATTCAGTTAGATCAAAAGCGGAATGGAGGGATCTAGGAGAAAAGTTCAAACTACATGCCAAAAAATGGCCAAAAAATGGGGTCAAAACGCGCCGCGCTGCCACTGATCTACCAAAACTCGAAATGATCTCAACTCCAGGAATCATATTCATTTTTGGACGATCTATCTCCCAGTATTTTTTTCATCGCGATATCTCTACCCGAAAAAAAGATACAACCCCTCAAAGTCGCCAATGTGCCCAAATCGAAGTCTCCTCGGACCAAAGTTTGGGCGCCCGCGCCGGCGCCAATATCGAACCCAATTTTTTGAAATCCATATATTCTGGTAGCCCAGGGGATATTTTAGAAAACCCCGAAAACCGCTTCCCCGTATCTCACTCCCACCGCCCGTAATACCTCTCGGCGCTATACCGGTCAATAAATTACAGTCGACTTTTAGATAATAATAGACTAGCGTGGCGCAGCCACGCTACGGGCCTTTGGCCCGGTCAATGGCCACCGGGGCTATCGCCCCGGAGGCCATTTCCCGATAAATAATTTTTATCCAAGGGTGGGTTAGTTGGCTCTAAGGGTTAAAATTTGGCTCTAAAGGGTCAAAAGTCTATTCTAGCGGCGCTAGTGGACTATCTGGGCCTTTGAATTTAAGCTCATTAAAAAGCTTGGAGTCTTTACTATATGATGTCACTATTTTAACATACTCAGGAGTCATATAAAAGCGCGCAAAAGAGTTTGCGCGCGCGCGGATTCGAACCTGCGACTCATGACTTTCGACGTGCACTGAAAATGTACCAAAAAGCCACAAAATAATTCATATCTCGAATATGCCTGGATCAAATCAGATGATCTACCTATCATTCGATGGCTAATTTTTGGCTCTACAATAAAAAAAATATGCGCCAAAAAGTGTCAGTGACAGCTAAGGCCGAAATAGTGGCCTGAACCTTCTGACCCCAAAAGTAGATCAAAAACGTCAAAATATGAATACCTTTTGTATGAGAAAGTTGTTCTACTTCTCGAGAGCTACAGAATGGTATATAATATGTGGCATAACCTTTAACTACCGAGAAGAAACGGAGGCCCAAAATGCGATCCAAAAATTTGACACTTCACGGCCCTGGCAGGGCACTTTAATGAAAAGCCAGACAAACGCAAGTATACTCATTTTGAAGCTCTCTTGAAACTCTACATGATTCTGAAACTCTCATCCCTTTACCTTCCCTATTCATAAAGATATGAATTTTAGAAGGTTCGCTCCTAACAAAAAAATTTGACCCTTCAATCGATAATATCTCATACACACAGTGTCCAAAAGTTGATAATTATGGTATCAAAAGATGCGCCGTCAAAAACTCTAAAATCGGATTCAGTTAGATCAAAAGCGGAATGGAGGGATCTAGGAGAAAAGTTCAAACTACATGCCAAAAAATGGCCAAAAAATGGGGTCAAAACGCGCCGCGCTGCCACTGATCTACCAAAACTCGAAATGATCTCAACTCCAGGAATCATATTCATTTTTGGACGATCTATCTCCCAGTATTTTTTTCATCGCGATATCTCTACCCGAAAAAAAGATACAACCCCTCAAAGTCGCCAATGTGCCCAAATCGAAGTCTCCTCGGACCAAAGTTTGGGCGCCCGCGCCGGCGCCAATATCGAACCCAATTTTTTGAAATCCATATATTCTGGTAGCCCAGGGGATATTTTAGAAAACCCCGAAAACCGCTTCCCCGTATCTCACTCCCACCGCCCGTAATACCTCTCGGCGCTATACCGGTCAATAAATTACAGTCGACTTTTAGATAATAATAGACTAGCGTGGCGCAGCCACGCTACGGGCCTTTGGCCCGGTCAATGGCCACCGGGGCTATCGCCCCGGAGGCCATTTCCCGATAAATAATTTTTATCCAAGGGTGGGTTAGTTGGCTCTAAGGGTTAAAATTCGGCTCTAAAGGGTCAAAAGTCTATTCTAGCGGCGCTAGTGGACTATCTGGGCCTTTGAATTTAAGCTCATTAAAAAGCTTGGAGTCTTTACTATATGATGTCACTATTTTAACATACTCAGGAGTCATATAAAAGCGCGCAAAAGAGTTTGCGCGCGCGCGGATTCGAACCTGCGACTCATGACTTTCGACGTGCACTGAAAATGTACCAAAAAGCCACAAAATAATTCATATCTCGAATATGCCTGGATCAAATCCCATGATCTACCTATCATTCGATGGCTAATTTTAGGCTCTACAATAAAAAAAATATGCGCCAAAAAGTGTCAGTGACAGCTAAGGCCGAAATAGTGGCCTGAACATTCTGACCCCAAAAGTAGATCAAAAATGACAAAATATCAAAATGTTTTGTATGAGAAAGTTGTTCGCCATCTCGAGAGCTACAGAATGGTATATCATATGTGGCACAACCTTTAACTACCGAGAAGAAATGGAGGCCCAAAATGCGTTCCAAAAATTTCACACTTTACGGCCCTGGCAGGGCACTTTAATGAAAAGCCAGCCAGACGTACGTATACTCATATTGAAGCTCTCGTGAAACTCTGCATGATTCTGAAACTCTCATCCCTTTACCTTCGCTATTCATAAAGATATGAATTTTGGAAGGTTCGCTCCTAACAAAAAAATTTAACCCTTCAATCGATAATATCTCATACACCCAGTGTCCAAAAGTGGATAATTATCGTATTTAAAGATGCGCCGTCAAAAACTCTAAAATCGGATTCAGTTAGATCAAAAGCGGAATGGAGGGATCTAGGAGAAAAGTTGAAGAAACATGCCGAAAAACGGCCAAAAAATGGGGTCAAAACGCGCCGCGCTCCCACTGATCTACCAAAGCTCGAAATGATCTCAACTCCAGGAATCATATTCATTTTTAAACGATCTATCTCCCAGTATTTTTTTCATCGCCGTATCTCTACCCGAAAAAAAGTTGCAACCCCTCAAAGTCGCCAAAGAGCCCAAATCGAAGTCTCCTCGGACCTAAGTTTGGGCGCCCGCGCCGGCGCCAATATCGAACCCAATTTTTTGAAATCCATATATTCTGGTAGCCCAGGGGATATTTTAGAAAACCCCGAAAACCGCTTCCCCGTATCTCACTCCCACCGCCCGTAATACCTCTCGGCGCTATACCGGTCAATAAATTACAGTCGACTTTTAGATAATAATAGACTAGCGGAGCTATGGGGGGACCTGCTTTCAGTATCTTTGCCCATTATCTCCCTTGGAGTGCGCGCTATGTCCTAGCATTGAGTTTAGTTTTTGCTCATATAAAAGCGCGCAAAAGGGTTTGCCCGCGCGCGACGCCGAACCTGGGTCGTTAGAATATCTGCGTGCGATGAAAATGTGCCAAAAAGCCACAAAATAATTCATATCTCGAATATCACTGGATCAATTGCGACTATTGACATACCATTCGATAGCTAATATTAGGCTCTATTCGAATAAAAATATGCCCCAAAAAGTGTCAGTGATAGGTAAGGTCGAAAAAGTGCCATGAACATTCTGACCCCAAAAGTAGATCAAAAACGTAGTTCTATGAAAACGTTTTGTATGAGAAAGTTGTTCGCCTTCTCGAGAGCTACAGAATCATATATAACATGTTGCCATAACACGTATCCCCGAGAAAAAACAGCCGCGGAAAAGGCCTCAGAAAAATTCGACATTTCACGGCCCCCTCAGGGTGCTTTCCCGGAAACCCAGCCAAACGGGAGCAGGCTCATTTCAAAGCTCTCCAAAAACTAAACAATATTCTGAATGTCCCGTCCCGCTCCGATCCTAAATCTCCGAGTATTGATTTTTCAAAAGTTCGCTCCTAACAAAATGGGTCCGCCAGTTTTTGCCCTGTATCTATCAATCTGGGAGGGTTACGAAGCAGATCAATAGATCAGAAGATGCGCCTTGAAAAAATACATCATATATGTTCGAGAACAGAAAATCGTACCTACAGAATTTTCGATAGTGAGAAAAAACATAGTAAAAAAGGGCCAAAAAAGAGGGTCAAATTTTGGCCACGCCCCCTGGCCACCCCTGAGGCACTATCAACAAACCAACCAGGAATCTTAATAATTGAGACATGGGCTATCGACTCATATTTTTTTCATTCCCCAAATCCTCTCCGTTAAAAAGATACAAACGCTCAAAGTGGCCAACCCAGCGCAAGCGCGCGCCAAAAAGGTGCAACTTTGGCCGCCGGCGCCGACCCCAAAACCAAAACCCAAAAATCCCAAACCAATACCATATCGTAGCCCCAATATTCATTTACCATCCTAAAAAAACCCCACTCGAAAATCTCAACCCCACCGCCCACGACGCGGCTCCGCGCAACCCCCGTAAATAATCGACAAGCGTTTCTAAGTATACTCTCTAACTAGCGGAGCTATGGGGGGACCTGGTTTCAGTATCGCCGCCCATTATCTCCCTTGGAGTCTTTTCTATGTCCTAGCATTTTAATCTTTGCTTTGGGGATCATATAAAAGCGCGCAAAAGGGTTTGCCCGCGCGCGACTCTGAACCTGGGTCGTTAAGAAAATCTGCGTGCGATGAAAATGCACCAAACAGCCACAAAATAATTCATATCTCGAATATGCCTCTATCAAATCTCATGATCTACCTATCATTCGATAGCTAATTTTACGCTCTATTCGAATAAAAATATGCGCCAAAAAGTGTCAGTGATAGCTAAGGTCGAAAAAGTGCCCTGAACATTCTGACCCCAAAAGCAGATCAAAAACGTCGTTGTATGAAAACGTTTTGTATGAGACATTTGTTCGCCTTCTCGAGAGCTACAGAATGATATATAACACGTTGCCATAACTCCAACATCCGAGAAAAAACAGCCACGGAAAGGGCCTCCCAAAAATTCGACATTTCACGGCCCCCTCAGGGTACTTTCCCGGAATCCCAGCCAAACGGGAGTAGGCTCATTTCAAAGCTCTCCAAACACTAAACAATATTATGAATGTCCCATCCCGCTCCAATCCCTAATCTCCGAGTATTGATTTTAGAAAGGTTTGCTCCTAACAAAATTGGTCGGCCTGTTTTTGCGTCGTATCTATCGATCTGGGAGGGCTACGGAGCAGATCAATAGATCAGAAGATGCGCCTTGAAAAACTACATCATATATGTTCGAGAATCGAAAATCGTACCTACAGAATTTTCGATAGGGAGAAAAAACAGAGTAAAAAAGGGCCAAAAAAGGGGGTCAAAATTTGGTCACGCCCCCTGGCCACGCCTGAGGCACTATTACCAAACCAACCAGGAATCTTAATAATTAAGAGATGGGCTATCGACTCATATTTTTTTCGTTCCACAATTCCTCTCCGTTCAAAAGATGCAAACGCTCAAAGTCGCCAACCCAGCTCAAGCGCGCGCCAAAAAGGTGCAACTTTGGCCGCCAGCGCCGACCCCAAAACCAAAACCCAAAAATACCAAACCAATACCATATCGTAGCCCCAATATTCATTTTCCATCCTAAAAAAACCCCACTCGAAAAGCTCAACTCCCCCGCCCACCACACCGCTCCGCGCAAACCCGGTAAATTATGGACAAGCGTTGTTAAGTATACACTCTAACTAGCGGAGCTATGGGGGGACCTGGTATCACATTTTCCGCCCATAATCTCCCTTGGAGTCTTGGCTATGTCCTAGCATAGGTTTAGTTTGATTAGGGTTCACACAAAAGCGCGCAAAAGGGTTTGCACGCGCGCGACTCCGAACCTGGGTCGTTAAGAAAATCTGCGTGCGATGAAAATGCACCAAAAAGCCACAAAATTAGTCATATCTCGAATATGCCTGAACGAATACAGAAGATCAACCTATCATTCGATAGCTAATTTTAGGCTCTATTCGAATAAAAATATGCCCCAAAAAGTGTCAGTGATAGCTAAGGTCGAAAAAGTGGCCTAAACATTCTCGGACCAAAAGTAGATCAAAAACGTCGTTTTATGAAAACGTTTTGTATGAGACATTTGTTCGCCTTCTCGAGAGCTACAGAATGATATATAACATGTAGGCATAATACCAATCCCCGAGAAAAGACAGCCGCGGAAATGGCCTCCCAAAAATTTGACATTTCAAGGCCCCCTCAGGACACCTTTTCCGAAACCCAGCCAAACGTAGTAGGCTCATTTCAAAGCTCTCCAAAAACTAAACAATATTCTGAATGTCCCATCCCGCTCCGGCCCCAAATCTCCGAGTATTGATTTTTCAAAGGTTCAGTCCTAACAAAATGGGTAAGCCTGTTTATGCCCTCGATCGATATGACCCAATGTATTTAGCCCAACAATCTATATATCAGTGCATGCGCCTTGAAAAACTACATCAAATATGTCGAAAGCAGAAAATGCGCCTTTTGAAAATTTGAGTTAGTGAGCAAATACAGAGCAAAAAAGGGCCAAAAAACGGGGTAAAATTTTGGCCACGCCCACAGGAAAGACCCTCAGGCGGAATTCGCCCATTTTGTGTCCTATTAATCTTGAAGACATGCTCTATCAACTACTATTTTTTCCAGCTTCCCATCTTCTCCCAAACAAAAGATGCAAACGCTCAAAGTGGCCAACCCAGCGCAAGCGCGCGCCGAAAAGTTGAAACTTTGGCCGCTTGCGTCACCTCCAAACCCAAAACCCAAAAATACCAAACCCATACCAAAACGTAGCCCCAATATTCATTTACCATCCTAAAAAAACCGCACTCAAAAATCTCAACCCCACCGCCCACCACGCCGCTCCGCGCAAACCCGGTCAATAATGAACAAGCGTTTCTAAGTACATTCTCTAACTAGCGTGGCGCAGCCACGCTACGGGCCTTTGGCCCGGTCAATGGCCACCGGGGCTATCGCCCCGGAGGCCATTTCCCGATAAATAATTTTTATCCAAGGGTGGGTTAGTTGGCTCTAAGGGTTAAAATTTGGCTCTAAAGGGTCAAAAGTCTATTCTAGCGGCGCTAGTGGACTATCTGGGCCTTTGAATTTAAGCTCATTAAAAAGCTTGGAGTCTTTACTATATGATGTCACTATTTTAACATACTCAGGAGTCATATAAAAGCGCGCAAAAGAGTTTGCGCGCGCGCGGATTCGAACCTGCGACTCATGACTTTCGACGTGCACTGAAAATGTACCAAAAAGCCACAAAATAATTCATATCTCGAATATGCCTGGATCAAATCCCATGATCTACCTATCATTCGATGGCTAATTTTAGGCTCTACAATAAAAAAAATATGCGCCAAAAAGTGTCAGTGACAGCTAAGGCCGAAATAGTGGCCTGAACATTCTGACCCCAAAAGTAGATCAAAAATGACAAAATATCAAAATGTTTTGTATGAGAAAGTTGTTCGCCATCTCGAGAGCTACAGAATGGTATATCATATGTGGCACAACCTTTAACTACCGAGAAGAAATGGAGGCCCAAAATGCGTTCCAAAAATTTCACACTTTACGGCCCTGGCAGGGCACTTTAATGAAAAGCCAGCCAGACGTACGTATACTCATATTGAAGCTCTCGTGAAACTCTGCATGATTCTGAAACTCTCATCCCTTTACCTTCGCTATTCATAAAGATATGAATTTTGGAAGGTTCGCTCCTAACAAAAAAATTTAACCCTTCAATCGATAATATCTCATACACCCAGTGTCCAAAAGTGGATAATTATCGTATTTAAAGATGCGCCGTCAAAAACTCTAAAATCGGATTCAGTTAGATCAAAAGCGGAATGGAGGGATCTAGGAGAAAAGTTGAAGAAACATGCCGAAAAACGGCCAAAAAATGGGGTCAAAACGCGCCGCGCTCCCACTGATCTACCAAAGCTCGAAATGATCTCAACTCCAGGAATCATATTCATTTTTAAACGATCTATCTCCCAGTATTTTTTTCATCGCCGTATCTCTACCCGAAAAAAAGTTGCAACCCCTCAAAGTCGCCAAAGAGCCCAAATCGAAGTCTCCTCGGACCTAAGTTTGGGCGCCCGCGCCGGCGCCAATATCGAACCCAATTTTTTGAGACCCATATATTCTGGTAGCCCAGGGGATAATCTACAAAATGCAAAAAACCGCTTCCCGATATCTCCACCCCACCGCCCACAGCACCTCTCCGCGCTATCGGGTAGGATAAATAACAGTCGACTTTTAGATAACTCTAGATTTGCTTTATCTTTAGTAATGCTAATTTAGCAACATTTTTTTTTCTCGATAAATCTTTGCGTTGTCCCACTCTCCTCTTCCACAAGCCGATCACTTTCTGGTTGTCAGAAGTGGGCTAAGTGAACTAGGCTAAAAATGACAAATGTGATAAATCGCCCACGTGTTCTTCCAAGTATTGAACGCGTCCTGGCATGAATTGACGGCGTCTTCCATCTCCTGCTGCGTGCACTTCGGAACGCGGCCAATCACTTCATTCGTTGCCTAGGGCGCAGTTCATTTTCCTCTTCTATATACAGATTAACAAGATAAATGAAACTTCTTAAAAAGAAGAGTGGCAGACCGGATTGGTGAGATCAATCCACTGGCTGGTCTTGGACTCCACCGGCCGGCCATCAATCCACATCTTCACCGTCTCTGCCTTCGAAGAAAGACAGCGGACGGTGCAGCCGCGTTGCTGAAGAAAAGGTACATATTAGGTGCGGGAATATAAAAGTAAATTAAGAACAGAAATAAATAAAAGCCGCAATAACAACACAAGACTGACCGAAAGAGAGAGTCGAGACAGCATCTTCCCACGCAGCCACCTCTCGTGTGAATCACCCTGTAAATGATCGCGCTCTCATTACAATAAGCGTACAACGTATAGCTACACGAGTAAATCGGGAATATGCATTCTTCACATCTATTAAACATAAACAGTTGCAAAGTAGTCATTCTTTCTAATTACGTGCCACCGCGTAGATTTAAAAGTATATCGGAACACTTGCGGATCCAAATAACAAGTGACCACTGATCGTGACGTCTTAAAATTTTAAATCCATGCAAAAGGATGCAAATAGGGAAAAATCATGCTTGCTATATATCTTCTATTAAAGCAACTGAAAGTGTGCAAAGAAGCAAAGGTAATGAGATCGCTTGGCAAGAAGAGAAAAGGAGAAAAGGAGCGGCAAATCAGTCAGGAGATCAATGGTCTACTCTCAGAAACTGATGGAGGAAACACGTGGAGCAGTAGAGAGACAAGTGACATCGAAAGAATGGCAAGGAGAGAAAACGAAAGAGAGAGAGAGAGAGAGAGAAAGTGATAGAGAGAGAGATAGAGAGAGAGAGAGAGAGAGATAGAGAGAGAGAGAGAGAGAGAGAGAGAGAGAGAGAGAGAGAGAGAGATAAGAGACGTCGAAACGATAGTATGAAACCCGTCGTCTAGCAAGGAACGAAGGGAAGGACATGAACAGACAACTGCAACCCCTGCAAAGCATAAAAAGAGAAACAGACACGGAAAAAGTAGAGAATGAGCGGAGAGGGCAGAGAATTAAATAAAGTGAACTCTAGAACCACAAGTACTAGGAGGCAGAGCGAGAGAAATAGAAAGAGAAAGAGAAAGAGTAAGAGGAGAGAAGCACGTGTGGGACAGAAGATAACAGAAGAGCAGAGACAGCGAGGAGTCAAGAGAGCATGATAACCTGCAGAGAGACGCACTTTCAAGGGGTTCTTACACAACTTGCAGCTCAGATCACTCTCCATACCTCAAGGAACAACCACACTCTTGCTGCAGTTTCAGAATCGAAAGAGCGTGACTCTTCGCAGAAGAATATAAATCAGACAATGAACCTGAATTCAAGGATCCAAAACTCCATCTTGAATTCGCGTTTACTTGTCATGCTAAATGTCATATTCACCGAATTAATGATGTTTGCAGAACTATAACCTCTAATTGCCCCTTGACATCTGGGAAAGGCTCCCTAATTCTTCGCATCTTTTCAGCCTGGAGCCATCCATCACATTCACAGTTTCTCATGCCAATTTCCTCTTCTGTGCCCACCGATGCCCCGTTTTAATGCCCCTTTCCACTGTCCTCCATTCTCTTCGCACCTATCTTTGCCTTGCATTTTGGCTCTGAAGTCAGAAGGAAATAGAGAGAAGGATAGAGAGAGGGAAAGAGAGAAATAGAACGAGAGAGAGAGAGAAGTTCGCTGTCAATAAGAAAATAAGAAATAGTGTTTGCACTATAAGAAATAGTCGACTCGATAATATAGAGTGCACACCCGAGGGAGAGTAAGAGCGGAGAGAGAGCTTAAGATATTGAGGGAGATTGGTATCGAAAGATAGAGAGAGATGCAGATCGAGAGAGAGAGAGAGAGAGAGAGAGAGAGAGAGAGAGGGAGAGAAGAGAGAGGGCATCTATGTGGCAGCACAGAAAAGAGGGACGGATGGAAATGAAGAAGGAAGATGAGGGAGCTGTTGAAGACGTGGCCGGATGCAATCGCCCTTCTCGTTTCCCATCTCAAGCCTGGAGATGGAAACGGACGGCGACGCTCCCTTGAGATGGCCAAGACCAATGCTTCTCTCTCAGGGAGAGTGGGAAGAGATAAAGAAAATATATGTCAGAGGGATACAGATAGGGAGAGAGAGAGAGAGAAAGAGAGAGAGAGAGAGAGTAAGAAAGAGAGAGAGAGAGAGAGAGAGAGAGAGAGAGTATGAGAGAGAGAGAGAGAAATTAAGCAAAGAATGAAATAGGCCATGAAGGATAGAAAGACGTTACAGAAACAGGAGCATAGAAAGACAACCAGAGAAGATTACAGAGAAAAGATGTACGCAAAACAGACAAAGATGAGAAAAGAAGGGCAGAGATAGTCCATCTTCTGCCCTTCTCTCTTTCTCTATTCAGCTTTTCGCCTTTCTCTATCTTTCTCTAAACTCTCTCTTTCCACTCTCTCTCTCTCTCTCTTTCTCCCTCTTTGTATGTTTCTCTGGCCCTACGAATGTGTCCATAGTTCAGTGCCAGCCCCCCCCCATCCCATTTTGTTTCCTCTTTCTCTGCAGCAGCCACTGCGCAAGGCGGGCCTAATAGAAGCCAGGCGAACGCTTGAGCTTTTTGACAATTTTCAGGCGTTTGACTCCCATTTCTATATTCCATTAAAAAATAATGAACTAATTGCGTTAAAAAAAAACCTCATTTCCAGATATTCAGACTCGTCTTGACGCCCGCACCGAAATGACAACAAATAGCTCATCGTGCTTCATGATATTACATGGTAGAGTCCTTTCCTATATTCTTTTAAGCAGGCAGTTTATCATTGACATCTTTCATCTAATAAATGAACTATTCCGAGAATCCAGAGCAGGAGAAGAAAGGCTTTCTCCCAAGTAGCGGCAGGGTCAAAAGTGTACACTTTGTTACCTCTTTTGGTCTCTCTCAGGCATTGCTGGCCTCATGTCCAAATTTATTGACGCTAGAAGGAATACAAGAATAGAGGCGACTGGGCACAGAAGAGTGGCTGCGGGGGAGAGTGAATGGCCTCTTCGCCCAGTCTCCGCCAGCCTCGCCCACCCGATACTACTCACAAATTTACTTCTTCTTCTGACTAGGCTTCTGCACCCTTCCTTGTTGCGCGAAAGAGACACAGAGAGAAATATAATTCAAGCGATAGAAACACCTTGAGAGAAAGAGGCAGAGAAAGAGAGCAAGAGAGAGAGAGAAAGAGAGCGAGAGAGAGAGAGAGAGAAAGACAGAGAGAGAGAGATATGATAGAAGAGCGAGAGATGAATAAACAGGTGGAGAGGGGCAGATAAGGCCCACTCAAATAGACACATATCACTTTTTTGCTATCAGCCAGCTTGTAGTGATTCACCACATAATGTTACGCGTTCCCTATATGAGTAATAGATATTTTTTATACTTCTATATCGCCTGAGAGAGGGCCAATGACTAGGAAGGATCAATATTTAAGCGTTCGCCAGTCCGTTAGGAGCGGGATGATACTTTTAAGTATTTCATTTGGTACATTTGAGACGAACGTCTTAGAAAGAGTCCTTCGCTAGATTCTTTTCTTCCCAGCGCATATCCTCAATCGAGAGTATGGAAATGCCATCTATGTCTCGTTCCCACTTAAGCAAGGTTTCAAGCCTTAGACATTAGAAGCTAATCTATGGAAGGAGTAGAACTAAACAAGTTCCCATTACCCCTAGATCCTTGATGGTTAAATGTACAGGATGATTAAATGTACAGATAACCCAGTGATCGCAATGAGCTCGGACGTAGCGACGGAAGAGGAATTCAAGCGGAAAGCTCGCCATGAAATGGCAAAGGCAACAGAGCCTCTGGAGAAACTCCGTCTCGCTCTTCTCTTGCGAGGAACAACTGGCATCAAGTCATTCGGAAGGTCAGACATCCCAATTGTCATCCACGATTGGCATAGTCGAGAACAATGCTAAGTATATGAATGTAGATTAACAATTTCTCTCTCTCTCTCTCTCCTCTCTCTCTCTCTCAATCTTCTTTCATGTTACAGGCTCTTCCGCATTATGGATGATAACGGCAGCAAGACTCTCACGTTGGAGGAGTTCGAGAAAGGGTGTATAGTAAGCTTTCACTTTCCACAAGAAGTATTCCGTAATTCTTGTTCCTCTGCAGGAACAAAAGTCGGGTCTAACGCCAGAAGAGGTGAAGCAACTCTTCGAGGAGATTGATAAGGACGGGTCTGGGGCCATTGACTTCAATGAATTGCTCATTTCCCTACGCGTTAGTAGCGTAGAAAAGCAATTCGCAGTGTTCTCGTTTTAATTACAGCCGAAGATGTCAGCTTCCAGAGTGAATCTCATCAACTCTGCATTCAACAAAATGGACAGCACCGGGGACGGAGTAATTACTGCAGAGGACATGAAGGTACTAGGACATAGAAGTTATAAAAAAAACAGTGAGCATGAGAGCTGCAGAGAAAAGATGGACGAGAGAGCAGGAGAACGGCGAGCATAGATAGATGCGCATAGTGAGAGAATTTTTCTTTCGAAATGAAGCTATAGTAACTATTCCAATCTTCTCATTGCCAGGGAGTTTACAATGCAAGGAGACATCCGAAGTACATCTCGGGAGAGAAGACCGAACGACAGATCTTCGAGTTGTTCTTGGCCAGCTTTGAAATTGGCGGTCACCAGGACGGCAAGGTTCTCCAACTTCCATGTGCATAAGAGGAAGAGGTAGAAAACGAGAAGTAGGAACAGAGAGTGAAACAGAAACAGGAAAAAGTGTGCGTGATAGAGGATAGAGGAAATTAAGTTACACTCAAGTACACACTGTTTATATATTTACGCGAGAGAGAGAGAGAGAGAGAGAGAGGGCAGGGAGGAATAGAGAGAGAGAATAGACGGAGAGAAGGAAAGAAGGAGAGAAAGAGAGAAGGAGGGAAAGAGAAACGATAGAGAGAGGGGACATAGAGAGTGAGAGAGATAGAAAGAGAGAGAGAGAGAGAGAGAGAGAGAGAGAGAGAGAGTAAAAGAGAAAGACCTGCCCATGAGAGCATCATGTCCTGCAGGTGACCCGTGAGGAGTTTCACAACTACTACGCTGGTGTCTCTGCACAAATCGACAGCGATGTCTACTTCGATCTGATGATGCGCAATGCCTGGAAGTTGTAGGCCTTCCACAGATTCGATTAGAATGGCGACCGGTCGACATCAAATGGGCTAATTTATTCATTCCATTCTATCCTCGCTCGCGCTATTAATTCAGTCAGAATATTCCCCTGCCACTGCTAAAGAGTGCATTCCTTGTTTTGCCTTGACGAGCTTTCGGTTCTGATGCAATGGTGCTAAGAGTAGATAAAGACTTCCTTTCACATGCCTACCCGCTAAGAGCAGTTGGAAATAAACAACCTCTGAAATTATGAAGCACTATCAGAGAGACAGAGAGAGAGAGAGAGAGAGAGAGAGAGAGAGAGAAAGGGAGAGAGAGAGAGAAAGGGCGAGGGAGAGAAAGAGAGAGAGAGAGATCTCCATAGAAACGAAGTTGCCATTCACTTCTATGCAGCATGATGCTGATTGAAATAAACATCGGCTGACTTTCACACACCTGCTATACCTACCTTCACTCACTCTCTCATCCTCTCTCTCTCTCTAGCTCTCTCTCCCTCACTCTCTCTTTCCTCCTCCTCTAGATAGCACATACCTTATTGCTCGAAGTGCCCAGTCAATCTGTCGTTGGCCCCTCCAGACAGGTAAAGATGAGTCATGAAGTTGTCTCCGAGGATGGCTTTAAGTTTCAGGTAAGCGACTCAGTCCCAACTTTTCAAAAGCAGCTTTAATAACCCGACCGTAATAAAAAAACCGATTCCAACTAAGGCTCGAAAGGACCTTGAGAAAGCAAAGGATCCGCTGGAAAAGCTGCGACTATGCTTGCTCATTCGAGGTTCCACTGGTATTCTCAGTTTTGCTAGGTCTCTATCAACTCTATCATGCATAAGTCGTTGACATTACTTATCCTTTTAACTAAAATGCAGATTTCAGAGTGTTCCGCATTATGGACGACAATGGTAACAAGTCGCTTGACTTGGCAGAATTCACAAAAGGATGCGAGGTTGCTAATGATAAAAGAACTGATATCTCATCTGCGTAATAACAGCAGGGAAAAAGGACCGAAGATTAAACAGGAACAAGAGTGCGATCTCTCGACGAAAGAAATAGCTGAGGTCTTCTCCAGGGTGGACAAGAATGACTCGGGAAGCATTAACTTCGACGAGTTGCTGACTTCGCTTAGGGTAAGTCAGTTCTTCCGGTTACACGTTAAAACAGGAAGTACATCTTCAGCCCCCGATAAATTCACGAAGAAAGAACCTAATCGAAGAAGCCTTCAAGAAGATAGACAAAAGCGGAGACGGCTTCGTTACATTCGATGACATGAAGGCTGGCTAGACAAGTTGGGGCTGCCCTGCTAAGGACATCGCTTTCAGGGAGTCTACGATGCCAAAAAGCATCCCAAGTTTCTCTCCGGAGAGAAGACGGAGGAACAGGTTTCCAGAATGTTTCTTGCCAATTTCGAGGCACGTGGAGTTACTGACGGAAAGGTTCTTATTTGCGCTTTCAAAATTGAGAGAGAGAGAGAGAGAGAGAGAGAGATAGGGAGAGAGGGGGAGAGGGGGAGAGAGAGAGGGAGAGAGAGGGGGGGGGGGGAGAGAGAGAGAGAGAGAGAGAGAGAGAGAGAGGGGGAGAGAGAGAGAGATAGGGTGGGAGAGAGAGAGATAGGGAGAATGAGAGAGAGAGAGAGGGAGAGAGATAGGGTTGGAGAGAGAGATAGGGAGAGAGGGAGAGGGAGAGAGAGAGAGAGAAAGAGAGTGAGTGAGAGACAGAGTGTGAGAGGGAAATAGAGTAAGAAATAGACTATGATTCGAAGATTCCAAGTGTCTACATCATCGGGCTATCACTATTTTGGAGTTGATTAGGGCAATGAAGAATAAATGAGCCCTAATTGTAAGCCCAAGCTAAGAAACGATAACTGGCACACAGGTGACCTTCGAAGAATTCTACAACTACTACGCGGCGATTTCCGTTCTCATTGACACGGATGCATACTTCGATCTCATGATGCGGCAGGCTTGGAGGATGCATTAAGAGATGTCTCTCTCCTCTTATCATCAAAAACAGGAGAACAGTTAATAGCATAATAAACAAATGGGAAAAGAACCACGAACAAATAACAAAGCTGCTTTCATAACAGCTGGCAAAGAAATGAATGGCTCATTAAAACTTTTATACACTTCGCTAATCATTTGTTACCGGTACAAAAAAGGATCACAAACATTTCCCTGTTAACTTCTATTTTGTGGATCGAAGATAATGAAAAAGGAATAGAATACGAGGAAATAATAGGTTAAGTAAACTTTAGATCACGGTT
Source organism: Allodiplogaster sudhausi (assembly GCA_945643635.1). Lineage (NCBI taxonomy): Eukaryota > Metazoa > Nematoda > Chromadorea > Rhabditida > Diplogasteridae > Allodiplogaster > Allodiplogaster sudhausi. Next base: position 3,280,566 of record CALZFC010000005.1, read on the forward strand.
CGTAATACTCGTATAAAGATTAATTCTCAATAAACAGTCATACTCTTCTCATAAATCTGCTGGATGATTTCGCCATCTGTGCGACGAGGAATGATGGCAAGATTGGGGACGGAGTGGAGAGCAGCCTCCGTAAGAGGAGCGATGTCGGAGGAGGAGAAGCCAAGTCCCTTCAAATAGAGGAGAGAGAGAGAACGAGAGAGAGAGAGAGAGAGAGAGAGAGAGAGAGAAGAGAGAGAGAGAGAAGATAGAGAAAGAGAGAGAGAGAGCGAGAGCGAGAGAGAGAGAGAGAGAGAGCGAAGGAAGAATGAGAAGTTCAAATAAGTAAACCTTGAGTCCATTCGGAACGCCAAAGTCTCGCATGAAGCCACGGATCTGGTCACAAAGAGTGCGGGCGATGTATTCTGGCGTAGCCGAGATCTGCACAGGAAACGAGTCATTACAAATACCCTACACCTTCAAAATGTAAAGAAGAACTGACAGGAATATCAGCTCCCAATTGGCGGGCAGCTTCCCCGTGGCGGACTGGATCGGATGGAGCGAGGAATTCAAAGTCAGCAACGGCAGTCGTCACAACTGAGAGGCCTGAACATAGTAATGATTGCATTGTTGGCATTGAAAAATTGAGAATTAGGGAGAGAGGATGAAAATAACAGGGAAAACTAAATTTTTCTGATTTAAATAAAGAATATACCATGAGGGATGAGAGGCTTCTCCTTCGGATAGTCAACATCTGCATACTGTTTGCCTTGCGAGCTGAAATGGGATAGAATGACTACTACGATAGTAAGGAGATCCTCCTGCCTGATGGGGTAGCTGAGTCCATGGCAGATGTGCACGCCAGCATTGCCGAAGCCAACTCCAGCGAAGGAAGCTGCCATGAGCATTCCCTCACGGGCCTCTTCATCCTCCGGGTCGAAGATCGAACGGCGGAAGTGACGGGAGATCACCTGAAGGAGGCTGATACTATACGAATCTAGCATCATCATTACAACGATAATCTCTTCTCTCAACCGTTCTAATCGTCATCAAGTTCTGAATACATCTTCAAATCGATTATGATCAACCAAACGTATCCATAAGCTGCACAATAGAGGAGGAAACGCACATCAAAGAACGAGCAGAGTGAATGTTCTCTGCGCTAGGGACCACTCGAGGTCACTGGCTATACACCCCTCGTCGTAACACAACCTACTTCGCGACGTATGAGTGCATAAAGAGTAGAAAGGATGGAACTTCATCAAGCAAAGAACGACCACTTACCCTGAGAGCTTCGAGAGACCAGACATCGCTGATTGGGTTGGATCCTTGGTAGAGAGGGCGGACCTCAGGACGAGCAGGGCGGGGAGAACGCTACAGTAATTAGAGGATATTTTGGAAAGGAACAACAATAGTCATCGAATACTTGTTGTTTTGCACACTAGAAACTTTAAGACGGTATCCATATTGTCCAAATGTGCGTCATATCCCGGGAGAGAGAATGTTCTAAATATATACCTGATTATAAGGAAGAGCGGTGTAGCTCTCCAGAGCATGGCAAAGAACGTCGAAGCCCGAGTAGATGGCCACGTTCCTGGGCATGGAAATGACATTCAGGGGATCCACCACTGCCAGGAGGGGCTTGATGCAACGGAGACGGATGCCAGTCTTGCAAGAGTGCTCCGGCAGATCCATGATGGCAGTGCCTGATTAGCATTCATTTCTTCAAAATATATTTTTTAAAAGACAAGAAATACAGGGCAATGAAGTTACACCGGAAACAGAATAACGCAGAAGGATCGATAAAAAGTTCTCTGTTAACTGAGATTCTCTCCATCTCCGTCCCTTGATTTCTACACTTCTCTTAGCTAACCAGTTGTTTCACTGCCAGTGCCAGAAGTAGTGGGAACAGCGATGAGTGGGAGCATTGGCTTCTCTGGCTGAAGAGAGCGGCCGAATGGAGGGCCGACAAAGTCGAGGAAGTCCGCTGAGGGATTGCTCGTGTAGAGGGCGGCAACCTATCTCGGAATAAATATTATTTACAATTGAAACTAATAATAAAAAAGAAGGTACAACATAATAAAAGTATGTAATATTAGTTCAATAAAACGAACCTTGTAAATTGAGTGAAAAATGAACCTTAGCCGTGTCCATGGCAGAGCCTCCACCGACTGCGATGAAAGAATCGAAACGCCGTTCACGAGAAAAATTGATCGCCTTCATCATGCCTGAAAAGATTGATATTTCAAACAAATCTGCCGAATGAATAGAAAACAGAACACTAACTAGCATCGGTGGGTTCAACCAGGACATCATCAAAGACTGTGAATGGCAAGCCGAGTTTGGTCAACGAATCTGCCACTGCCCTGAAGAGCATTTAACAACTAATTTTCTTACACAAATGAACTACAAATAAAACAACATCCAACTCTTCAACGCATCTGCACTTACCTAAATGCCCTCGTGTTGACAACGTTCTTATCTGTCACAACAACTGTATTCTTCGCTCCAAGATGTTGAATATCGAATCCGACCTAAATAATATTCTTTCGATAGATAGCCAAATGCAAGAGACCGTCCCAACCTCCGCAGTTACTCCTCGTCCAAATCGCAGAGTTGAAGAGACCATTTCAAACGCGTAATCAGTGGATCCTGAAGGAACCAATGAAATTCATAAGTGATACTCAGTTATGTACCTTTGTCAGAGAGACGAGCAACACGGATTGGAAATGGATCATGAGAGGAATGGTGGGGACAGAAGGACTTCGTCGTGCACACGCGTTCCAGAAGAGAACGAGCTGCCAGAGCAGTCGTCCTCCCCGCCACTGTCGAGGTCATCCTTCTGACCCCTGCAAATATCATTAACATCAGCACATCTACTTCGACATCTTGTTAGTAATTCTCAACAGTTACGCAGTTCTTCATCAAATCAATGTGTCCTGGTTACATTCTTGACACAATTTAAGCACAACTGAAAATGGGAATCGGGAGTATTATATCTAGTTTAGCTGAACCACGAGTGCGCCACTCCCTTTCGCTGTCGCTCTTCCAATCAGCATTTTCTCTGCTCGTCCTCATTTTATACGCACAAACAGAGGCCATTCACAACACGTGCTTTCTTTTTCTCCCCCTCTCTTTCTATCAATCGCTCTCACTCTATCAAAACTCTATCTCCCTTAACATCTCTCAGACAAGAGCACACTGACGCCGAGGACCCAAAGAACAACCATCCATATCGCATTCGCCCACCTATCACTAGCACATTCAATGCATGCTTCCCTCGCCCAGAGAACGATCACGCCGAAAATAAAGCACATTGTGGTAGGTTAAGGTAGCAGAAAACAGGCGGAAAACAGAGAGGAACAGAGGAAAGAGGAATCACTGTAGGGATAACAAAACATGATCACACTGATAAAAAAGATAGGAAGAGGGATATTAACCCATTCAATAAAGCACCAACAACTGCTCAATTTTTTTATTATTAACTCAACACAGAAACTTGGAGAGCACAAGGCCATTCCATAGATATAATACATCAAATATTTAATATATATAAACAAAAATAAATTAACAAAACTCACCTAGTCTTCTTCGTGAAATCTGAGGATTTCCTTACTATTGTCTGGTTCCTTGCTCATATCGCTGATCCTCTTAAAATAGGCCTCCGACTGAAGGAAAAGAGGCTCGAAGCCAACTGATGTCACACCGGGTTGCAGACTTCGAGCAAAGAGCTCTAGAGAATTAGAGCCCACTCCGAGGTGCTGAATAGAGAGAGAGAGAGAGAGAGAGAGAGAGAGAGAGAGAGATCGAAAGAAAGGGTGGTTAACGAACCTTTTGCAGGAGTGGCAGCACTGACGGCTTCCGTGAGTGAACGCACATGGGAATGCTCAAATGGAATCAATGTTGATTTGAAAATTTCTCCTACCGTACTCTTCTTTGGCCTGACACCATAAATGGACTTAAGAACCTCGCAAAGACAAAAGAGTTGGTTGCCATAATCTTCTCGCTGTGAATGACATCATCTTCTCGACAAAGAAGCAAGAGAGATTCGAAGGGTTGTTTAGCCGAGATCAATCCGGGTTGGAATGAACACACCGGAACCCCTTGAGTGGTCACCTGTACAAGGTAGAGACTATAAAGAGGGGAGCGGTAGAGAAGGGAATCTGAACCTTGAGCCAGTGCCAGACTCCGGCCAGTTTCAGCTTCCATCGAGGAAAGCATTCCGCCAGCAGAGAATGGACGTGTCCAGCATGAGTCATCTCAATTACAAACCAGTCAACACGCTTAAAAATGGTTAACAAAAACGAAATATCAATAAAGTGCAATTCCTCACCCAGACAGCGACGATTCCTCCGGGCGAGAGAAGATCATCGATGGGAAGCTCAAGAAGTAGCGCCTCTTCCATTGCGTACGCCTCTGCCCTCCGAACTGATCTCAAGTAATGATTTAAAAAAAAACTAATTTAACAAGTAAGGATTTTTGAAAGAGTATTACGAGAATATTTCCATACTTGTTTGTCCACGGAGGATCCATTAGGATGATGTCGAACTGGCGTTCATTGATAGCAGCATAACTGCAGATATCACGAACATCACCAATGTGGAAGACAGCACCAGATGGAACCAAATATCTCAAAGTGGAAGATGCTCACAAATTATATTACTACAAAAGGGGAACATTACGGAACCTCTCGCTGGGGCTAACGTCCGCTTTGCAAGATTCTTCTGAATTCTTCCTCTTCTTCCCCAATCGTTTCTTTCTCACTTCATAGCCCACTGAAAAGACACGCTTCTGACAAGATCTCAGTGAATACACCAACCTGAAGATGTTGATGGACGGGGATAATCGAATACAAGATCATCTCCAGCTCTGAACCACGGGCAAATCAAGGACAAGGCTTCAGGACTGGGCAGTCTGCAATCAAAGTTAGCCATGAGAAAAGACAATGAGTTTAGTAGTTATAACATATTCAGGACTTTCGAGGAATTAGGCCTAGAGTACGAAAACGAATTGCATGTAACTAACAACTCAGTCATGGACACTTCAGACTCGGAAGCTGCAGCGTCCCTCCGCATCTCAATGACGCGTTCTTCTGCTTCTCTCGCTGCTTTGCGGGCACTCAAATTATTATCCGGCACCTACAAGGGAACCTCTAATTGTCGAAAGGGTCTAATGGGAATGACTTTTTCAAGAGTCTTAAAACACGAAGCAGCTAGTCCAGACTGCTTCACCAACGCTGCTACTCGAGCGACACTTGAAATTGCCTTCAAATGAAGGAATTGCTTTCACGGAAAACAAAGGGGGAAGCTGTTAGCCGATTTTGGGATAAACACGAAGATGAAAGAGGGATCTGCAATCTATCTGCAAGAATAACCTTGATTTTGTTGAACAAGAGAGCTGAGCTGCCACAGCCATCCGCGGCCTCTCCTTCGCATTCTGCTGCATTCTCCAAGCGCTTTCGTTTCTTCTGAGCACTTCGGACACGACCATTACTTATAACCTCTCCAAAGAATGATGTGGAAAGCGAGCAACCAACCAATTCCTTCTCGCCCGGGAAATTCCCTGCTGATTCTTCCCGTCGTCGCCTTGCAAATGCCGAGTCCATAATGAACTCGGAGTGAATGGCGAATAGTTCAGGTCGAATACAGTATCTCAACAAAGTTGACCCTAGCCATGCCAAGAGGTGAACAAAAAACATACCCTAGATCGTAGTAAATTCCATTGAGATGGCGTTCTTCGTCCCAGATACAGAACTCCGGAGAGGACACCTTTTCATGTCCACTCATGCTAGTCGAGCAACCGAAATGAATGAATGAGAGAACAACGGTCTCCAATGTACAATTTGCAGGTAGAAGACACCATTCGATCGATCATCCAACATATTTAAAGCATTCTTCACCATAATTTATCGAGAATAAACAATTAGGAATTCAGTTACGGACTAGATTGCAACGCGCATATCCTAAAATACTGTACTAGTTAGTATAAATACGGAATACAAGCGCCGAGTATATTTTAGCAAAATGAAAGGAAATAAAGACAAGAAATTGTATTAGTACCGCATGTGAAAAGCAATCATATAATGCGACAGCAAAGCGCGCACCCATAAGCAATAGCGACGAAGGAATAACGGATTCTATAGATAACATCTACGACCAAACAGCGAATAAGCAGTCACGACACTGCCTAGCTCACGCAATATATTTCCTATGTGGGAATAAATGAAATAAAGAACTACGAAGAAGAAAAGATGCTTAGATTAAGTAAGACTCTGTTAGAAAAGATGGCGTAGGAAGTGTAACGAATAAAAGCTTATTCCACATGGCATTATATACACAAATAATACATTGCTGTAGGAAATACTCAATCATGGATCCTCAACAAGAATCCATTCACCGCAACCTCGAGTGGGTGGAGGGAGGGGAGTCATGGTGGACGGAATTCTGGAGTAAAGCGAAGAGAACAACTCCGGCAGTGACAGCAAAGGCAGCAGCCACGCCGCCTCGGCCATGCAAGTTGTTCAGTTCCATCTCAACGAGGAAAAGGCCCGGGTTGGTAGCGAGGGGAGCAGAAGACTTACCGATAACATTTCGACACACGCAACATAGACAAAGGTCCCGGCTGCCAGACCCTCCAGCAAGAAACGAATCGACGTCGTCATTGAGCCATCGAATGAGTCAATCTACAAGAAAACAAAGTTAGGACGAGAATAAAGCAAAGAAAGAAAGAGCAAGAGAGGGCGAGAGAAATATAGGGAGAGATAACTCACAAGCAATGCGGCGATAACTCCGACTGGAATGCAAGCGGAGAGGATACAGACTGAGATGAAGGCAGCCCCGCGCGGTGCTCTCTGCTGTGCTAGTGATACTCCGTACGCCAGGCAGCACAAAACCTGGAAGCCACTAAAATATAAAACTAAAGCTAAAATTATGCGCAGAAGTCCGTCAAAGTAGTAGGTATTTAGATAAGCAGCAGGTGCACTCCAAGCAGTATTCAGAAAACAAACTTCGTGTAGCATAATAGCGATGAGCAATTTGGTGAAGTCAGCCGAATCCCGCTGTAGTCCGAGTGCGAGGCCTTCGAAGAGGGAATGGATGGACAGGCCCAGTAGGAGGAAAAGAGTACGCAACGAGAGGCCTCAAAAAAGTACTAATATCTCATAAACAGAACTCGAAAATGTTTACAGGTTATTTATAGACTAATTTTATGACGATTTCGAATAAGAGAAGTCGAGAAATAACCTTGTGCGAGTGGAAGAGCATGGGAATGGCCGTGGCCACCGGAAACTTCTTCGCCCAGCACAACAGTTTCCTATGAACATCCCATTGTTTTTTTTTTGCTTTGCACTCAAAAGGACCTCCTTCCGGAAGATGATCTCTTCCAAGTCGTCGTCTTCATCTTCTTCGTCCATGGCTTGCACAAGTGCTTCCGCCTCTTCCGATCTCCTTTAAGTATAAGACGCAATGATGAAATGTAATAGATGAGCATTGTTCAGATCACAACTGAAACTAAGGACTACCTGCCCATGCTGCCTCCGGAAGGGCCGAGCGATTGAAGGCGATGAGAGTCAACTTCAGACGAGGGGAGATGAGAATGGCTGTGAGAATGGCCACTCGAGGAACACGCAAAGATTGACTATAAATGCAATTCCTCGCTCATGTTTTAACAATAAGATCCTCTGGCTAATCATCTATTCAACTTGCGTTAAAAAAATAAATAGCTGTGATCAAGACCACATTACAATTTAAAAATAGGTTTTTACTGCACTATTTCTTTTTAAACTATTACTTTTTTTTTACAACGTTTCTTCACCAAATGTGACTTTAAGAATAATTTCGAACGGAGACTCCGGTCACGATTTAAGGATAAAAGGCACACAAAAATATAAGTGGAACAACAGAAAAAAACCCACCTGCTCAATAATTAGAATGAGGACAAAGCCGGCAAGAACGACCAATTGAGTGTTGAGCAGAAAAGATGGCAATGGCACACCAGAATCACCCGTCCCATTCCATTTCGCATACTCCGCACGTAAGGACATTTCCTGAAAGCATGGAGAGAACTGGCGTAAATTAATGGTATGACCGAGGAATAAATTAATGGGTTTAAGGACAAAGAATTCCATATTTCACCTGCATCTGAACATGAGGAATAACACCGAGGAAGCAAGTCGACAGGAAGATTCCGCATGCTACGCAGTTAGCCAATGAAATGATGAATGCACCTCTGCAAGGATATTTTCCAGGGGATCTGTCAGGTCGAATACAAATGCTCAATGAACGACCAACCTTTTTGTCCTGGCACCCACGGAGAGTCCACAGTAGGGGAGAAGAGAGAAGAAGACTAGTGAAATGAAGATGCAGATGGCGGAGTAAATGCGAACTAAGAACATCCTGAGAAAGCAAGACTCACGTAAAGATCCTTCAATGAGACTCTGCTAGTTGCCTCTTTCTATCCCATCTGCAGGCGTTGAAGGCTCCCCAAGACAGAGCCACTTTGTGTAAACAAGAGAGACATGGACCGCATCCCCAAACCCTAACCTCTTCTTTCTTCTTCTTATCCGTCTTCACCACCGACTGCCTTCACCGCCGCATTTCTACTCGAACGCGTAAAGACTCCGTTATGAGATGAACAAGTCGAGCAATCCGGTAAACCGCTAGGGAAAAAACCCACGGAGGCCATGACCAACATACTACAAATTTTTTCAATAACTTTTATGAAGATGACAGGGGCGCAGAACACAATCCACTGTGCACAACAATGAGAACAAATGAAACTGATCTAAATCAAAAGAACAACAACAATCAAACAGAATCAAACAAACTCCGACGTAACAAAACAATAGTGTCATTTGTAAGGAAATATTGGTGCAAATCAGAAATAGAACAATCACAACTCTCCGAGAGAAAGCGAAAGTTCTAATCTTATTTCCTCTTTCGATTTCCAAGTCGTCCTTTACGGCCCTTAGGACCCGCGAAAACATCATCGAAGCTGAAGAAAATATATTCATAATATCTCTTGTAACAGCCATAATCATCCGGAATAACAGATTGTTGGATCTCGATGAGACCACCCACCTCTTCTTATTATTCGACTTTCCTCTCTTCTTCTGTCCACCGTATCCAAACTTCTTGTCCCTGGCATCCCTGGAGAAGCTTCTCTTTGCTGCCTGCATCTCAGCCCGCGAACCTCCACGAGATGCAACACGTTGCATGTCATCCTCCTGCAAGGAATTCAAGCTTAATGGCGACAGTTCAATGCGGACAACTATCCAAATCGATGAGAGTAAAAAACAGGGTGGGGCAGGTAAAAAAAATTTTCCCTCGTTTTCTGTGTAAAGTAGCCGAATCTGTGTTTAAAAAAACGCGTTAAAAACAGATTGGGGTAATTCCGGGACGATCAAAACACACGGGGAGTCAAGACGACCTTTGGAAAACTTTTTTGTGTTACAGTATGCCTCATTCGGGAATCTCACTTAGAAATTTACGGTAGTACCAAACAGAAATTTCCCTTAACAAAATTTTAGATATTTTGGCTCTCAACACGATTTCCCTTAATGCAATCATGAGATACTGTCATATTTTCCTACTGTAAGACTTTTCTGCTAATTTTGGCAACGCGTCACGGCTGGGTAAATCCCCAAATGTACTGGGCTAACTCTCCGTGAACAGGGTGGAGTGCCGGAATCCGGCAACCCTTTTATTCAATGAAAATAAGTAGTGACTGACTTCGTCGAGATTCATTTTCCTTGCGTTGTTGAGCATGTCTTCGAGTTGTCCCTTCATTCCCTTTCTGTGCTTCTTCACTGCCTCCATCAGCTTCTTCTTTTCCTCGCTTCTCTTCACTTGCACCTCCTACAAAGTCAAAGTGTGGCGTGAATTACTGGACAAAGAAGAAGGTTAAGATTGAATACACAATTAAAAACTTCTTTCAGGCCAAACCTTATGAACTTTGGTGGCGAATCGTTTCTCGTCCCGCATGCGTCGGATGTGTTCTCCCTTTTCCTTACTCTCTTGGACATCCAAAAGCCGCTTTCGCACCTGCAAAAAGCAAACGAGTAAGCTTCATAAAACAAACCATTCGAATAAATATATCAATGATTACATTCTCGCTCTGTGGAAAAAGATGCAAGCTTAAGAAATGGAGGATGCTCATAACCTTCTGCATGTGGCAATCGCTCTTCGCCATCTCTGCATAATAATCAGCAGGCCGGAAAACTTTGATTCCCATGGCCTTGAGACGAGGAACCGATTGTTTCGCGGCTTCTTCGGCTTGCTTGTAACTAAAGAAGCGAGGGGAAATCACTGATATCCAGGAAAGATACGAAGATCTCGACGGACTTACAAAGCAACTTCTCTCTCGAAGTCATTCGCAGCATTCTCGATGTTGACTCCCGAAGGAGTTGTGATATCGAGGGTCTCTACCCACGGAAGTTTCTTCGCGAACGACAAAATGCGCTCACGAATTTCTTCCTCAAATTGAATCTTTCGGTTGCAATAAACGCTATCCTTAAAATTAATGTCGAGAAATCTGAAACAAAAATGAAGAATTAACATATCAAACCAACCGCTTTGTTTATAACAGGGCGTTTGGTCGGAACGAGGAAGTTCAATCTATCACTCTTGAGTAGTCCCGTTTGAAATGCCACTTGGAGCTGAAAGTAATTCAATAAGTTTCCATTGAATAAGACGATAAATCACGCGAGCAATAAACGAGTGAAATCACTGTGAAGTCGTTATAGAAATGCCTTCGTAATTAAGTAGCTTGCAGTCGAAAATTAGACATAATGTAGAACCGAACCTCCCTGTCAGAATCATCTTCGTCTTCGTTTTCTTCCTGAAGAGAAGACGCAACCATTGGTTTCACCTCCTCTTCCCCCTCTGAGAGTGTGAAGTCACCATCTGATATCTCCACTTCCTCCACCTCCGGTTCCTTTCGCTTACCCAGTCTCTTCAGTTTACTACTGCTCGCCTTCTTCACCATCTCTAAAAAAATAAGCACAAATGTACAAAAGTAAATTTAAAAAAAAAACACATTAGCTTATTTAGGAAGCATGTCTAAACTGATCAGAAATTCTAATATTAGGTGTGACTACAACCATGTGAATTTCTCAAACTAACATTAACCGTAACCCAATAACACGAAAAATTGTCGGATGTATTGTACGTAGAGTACATTGGCTGTTACCACCATTATAAAAGAATTATTAGTGCAAAAATTATTATTATTATTATTTGTTTTTGAACTCATTAGTCCATTCTAGCTGTGAAATCAAGGAAAAAATAGATGCAGGATGCTTGTACGGGGTGTGTTCTCCAAGGGTAGGTGGTTTAACTGTTAATTAATAGAGAATATCGTTCTTATTGGCCTTTTTTAACGTAAGGACAACAGTCTTTACCAACATTCTGATTTCAAAAGCAACCGATGTTTATTCTCCATTATATTTCACCCAGCTGCGTCCATGAGTTGTCTCCCATAGCAACCGTAGGCTGCAATGAAATGTAGTGGTGTCCAGTTGATGCGGCCTGTGGAGGAACCATTCCATGATTCCATGAGTTCTACCGGGACATCATGAGCTCCACCGTAGTCAGTCTATAGACTAGCATTGTGCAGTCTTAAGGTAATGTTATCTATCTATATTTAGAGATCTTCACTGGCATTTCAAGTGCTCTTGCACTGTAATAAGCCATATAGCTGCATCTTCTACGTTGCTATGCTTTTTATTATGGCATATAAAGGTGTGGCATCTATTCATCAATTTGCTCGGCTAAAATTCGAGACAAAGAGAGAGAGAGTGAGAGAGACAGAGAAGATAAATGAAAATGAGCGAGAAGGATGAGTAAGAGTAAAGTATTCCATAAATGCTCTTAGCAGGCTCGGCTCTGCCTTACCCATCTCACGTGTTTACAGTGGAATTTCTGCTGGTAATCGCCTTTGGGCCAATTGAATTGGTATGCCC
>CALZFC010000005.1:3297500-3417500 GCA_945643635.1 Allodiplogaster sudhausi
ACACTGCTGGGACCCAGCTATGAGACCCCTTTGGGCATCAACAGATCGGACACGTGCCAAAACTCTCTCTCTCTCTCTCTCTATCTAACCATTTCACTCTTTTTTCTTGTGCTGCAACAGAAGTTCGAACATTTCTGCAAAAGTATATGAATCAAGGCAAGGCAAGTGTGGCGAAAGACTGATATGGATTGTAAGAAAGAGATAAGAGAGAGAGAGCGGGGAATGGAAGGGCGAGAGAAAGAGATAGTAGGCGTGAGAGAGTCATCTGATAAGAAGGAGAGAGAAAGAGCTTGATAGATCAACTTAACCCTTTCTCTATTAGAAATGGAAAGGATATAGTTGCTGCTTAAGAAAGCTAAAGGCAGTCCTGCTACGATTAATTGTATTTGAAGGAACAAATCCATTCGGGATATATATTTTAGTTCCTTACCATTAGTCCCTACAACCCTTGTCCCTCTCTCTCCCTTCTCTCTCTCACTCACTCCCTCTCACTCTCTATCTCTCTTTCCTTCTCTCTCCCTTCCATGCGTATCCTCACTACTTCTCCCTCAACCTTCCTATCCTTTCCATTCTCTCTGTTACCCCTTCTCTCTCTCTCTCTCCCTCCCTCTCTCTCTCTCTCTCTCTCTCTCTCTCTCTGCCTTCCCTTCTCTCTCTCTCCAGCCTTTCTTCCCTATTTCTTCTCTTCCTCGGACACTCTTCATCTATATCTTACTTTGCGCTTGTGTCTTCTCTTTTTCATTCCCTGCTTGCCTTCTTGGCCTTCGTGTTCACTGACATAACATTTGTTTTCCAAACATCTCAAGGCAAATAACATTTAAATAGTCGGTAGCTTTAGCATCTAACCATAAAAATGAAATATCCACGGGCCAGGTGTTATCTTCAAATGAAGATAAGTCAGTGTTTTTAAGCACATGATTTATAAATTTTGAAAGATTTTTGAATCTTTCTCGAGATAAACAGCGGTAGTTTACAGTATATATTTGTATACACATGTACATGTGCTGTATCCTAATCCATACAGTAAGACTCTGGCAATTGCAGCCAATGAAGAGAATGACTAATGGAAGGAAGAATACTTGTAACAGCAGAAAGATGTATCCCGAAGCTACTTCAGTTTGAACCGAGCAGAGAATAAAGCTTCGTCGGTCATAATTAGCAGCGAGCACCAGACACTCTGCCCCATTGCACCTGCTTACCAGCAGCCTTCCTTCTGCGGAAGGGCGTAGGCAAGCCTTCTCACTCGAGTCAAGGCTGGATCCCATATTCACATAGTATTTCAAAATCCCAACGTAAGAAAAAAGCCTGTAATACTAGTTAAAGAAGGAGAGATGCGATCTAACGAGTCGATAGAAGTCCTGCCAGGAGTTCGGTTGCTCGCAATGGAATCGGAGTGTCTGAGAAGGAATCTCAATCCAGAGGGCGCGGAGGGGGAGCGGGAGCCAGCGGCCATCATCACTGGCGTCCGCCATTGCTTCGACGCCGAAGGGACGCGGCGGCGGAATGGCGCCGGAGGGGGGCGCGAGACGGAGGGCGCGGCCAGCTCATCCAATTCATCATCAGAGTCAGAGGGACGGCCAGAACACGAATGCATGTGAGAAGAATTAGACGATACTGTGCTGCAGCAGGAAGTTCGCTGGGTCAAACAAGATGTCGGTGGAGCAACAACCATATGATAGGGCTGAGAAGGTTGTTGACTGCTCAGCTGAAGGCAAGAAATTGCTCGTATCGCTTATCCAAGAATCTCACGCTGCTTTAGAGATGGCTAGAGTCTCTCTCTCTCTCTCTCTCTCTCTCTCTCTCTCTCTCTCTCTCCCGTTCTCCAGCTCTCCCTCTGGTTGTCTTTTCTTTCTTACTTACTTTCGTTCTTTCTCTGTGTCTCTTCTCTCTCTCCGACAGGTGAGGGTGGAGGGCAGAAAGGCTGAGAGAGATGATTGAAAAAGAGTTGACAGGGAGAGAGAGAGAGTCTACCAGACTCCAGCTGAATTCTCGGCCCCGCCCTTAATTAATGCCCTGCGGCAGGCAGCGAGCCATATTCCAAGTCCACGCACTCTTTCTCCCCACGGAGAGCCAAGTTCTCTTTCCCTCTCACACTTCCTTCCTGCTCTCATTTGTATTCTATCACCCTCCCTTTCTCATGGTGTTCTCTGTCCCTTCCATAAACTCGGTAACCAAAAATGTCGTCATGCAACAAGTTAAAAGGTACCGGAATTTGGTAAGGGACAACCCAGTTGAATAAGTACACGCATTTGATATGGAGAAGAGTGAAAAAGAGGTTTGGAATACACAAATAAAACAAGCAATTCGCTCTAGCGATGGGACAAAATCATCATTTTGGCTGACATTGGCGGAGGAGTCGCAGATGGAATTCTCTCGAAGAAGCCATCGAAGTGGATCGACTCCTTCCGGTGCGACTCCGACTCCGAGAAAGGACTCCGCTGCCGCACCGAAATTCCACTCGTGAGACTGCGCAGGTGGTCCCCTGTTGAATACGGAATTGAAGAGAAGAACTACTGAGGAAGCAGAAATGAAGAGTCGCACCGATGGATGCCACTCGGATTGGCTCCCTGTTCAACGGAGAAGGGAGTGGACGGCCGTTGAGTTGGCGGCGGCCAAGGGGAGAATAAGACGAGGGATTCGAAGACGCACCAGAGCGGAAGGCGAGAGACATGAAGGAAACATTCCTGTAGAGAGAGAGAGAGAGAGAGAGAGAGGGAGAGAGAGGGAGAGAGAGGAAGAGAGGGAGAGAGACAGAGAGAGGAAGAGAGTAGGGATAGGAGGTGGGGTCAAAGAGCTACGCAGATAGTGGATGAAGGCAAAAAAAAAGATATAGCATTAATTATGTTCTTTTGGATGTGGATAGTGCAAAACGAGAACTCCAATTCCTTTCCGATAATGAACTCATTGATTCGTTTTGCCTTGTTGCGTGGAAAGAGTGTATGTACTTCCTCATGGAATGAATTAATGAGAGACAGAGGGAGAGAGCGATAAAGCGATTTATCTTTACATTAATTTCTGCATGCTACGACTTACCTCTCATGTATATTGATATTTGTTCTCACTTTTTCTCTATTCTCTATTTAAAAAATTTTTCTTTATAAAACTTTCTTTCCTGATCCAGATCATATGTATTTTCAGACAACTATAATCTACCCAAAATATACTATCCCCACATTGGTCTCTGCACTGAAGAAATTGAAACGAATTGACATAGTACATACAATGAAATAATGGAAAATGAAGTTTCCTATGTCCTGTATCAGAAACAAGTGAAAAAGACAGCGCTTAAATGGGTCAAAAGGAAAAGGGAACGATGTAAACACACTAGATTATAGAATAGTTCGTATAATAAAGAAGGATAAGACAATGAAGCTGACCTCGTGTTGTCCTTGATGAGACTGTCATCATCCTCGAGGGACTCGGAATCCTCCTCTTTGCAACAACTCATCATCAAGGAACTGAAAGATCACAATTAGAGAAGGAAGAGATGTTAAATACCACGGTGAATGGGGAATAACGGAGAGGTAGATTCCATTTCTTGCAAGCCGAGTGAAAGAAACGGACGTGCGAGGAAGAGAGCGAGATATTTGAAGCGAGAGATAGAGGGATAGAGAGAGAGAGAGCAGTGGAGCGAGAATGAGAGTGAGGGAAGGAGAGAGAAAGCGGGGGAAAGAGTGAGAATGAGAGAGAGAGAGAGAGAGAGAGAGAGGAAGAGAGTTAGCAAACGAGAGAAAGACGAAGAAGGGCGGCGAGCAAAGTAATTTCTGTCAGGTGCAAGTTGACGGAAAATGAATTGCATGCAGCGGCAGTTGAAGCGGGGCCGTGTTCAATAATCACTTTATGAAAGACGGCATACGGTTGAACTTTCTACTATGAATTTTTTTTAATTGAGAGAAAATGAAGACCCGATCCCAGTTGCCTCTCATTGAGATATGGGATTACGGAAAAAAAGATATCATGATATTCATTAAACTTCGAAGAATTCGAAAGAGAGCCGAGAAAAGAGTGAGCGAGTGAGAGAAAGTGAATTTTAAGCACTCCACTATGCCAAACAGATCAAATCCTTCCAAGCTTAAATCGTGTAAGGAGCAAGGATTATGAGCTGAGATTCTACGTAATCTTCTTCGATGTTTTCTTTGTAGTCGCCATTGAAGGTAGAAAATGATTTTTTTAATGCCGCCATTGTGAAAGAAGAGAAGAAGAAAGAAAGAGCTCCCTAAAGGGAGATTCTCGGGATGGAATGAGAAAAATACTTGCACGTAAATCTGCCGTATGACACTGGAAGACTGTATACATATGTACATATCTTGTATATACATATCTCTCTTGATTGCCACTGACATCTAGGAAAACGGCACTAGAAAAGAAGAGATTCACTTTCAAAGCATGTTAATATGTACATGTAGACCTAGTGTTAAAAATTGATTTTTTGAGAATAAGTACAGTTGATATAGTGACAGCAAATAATATTCATTTGTAGTTCACACCTTCTCATTCACCGTGAGTTGGTCTCTCTTAAGACATCTTTTTCTCCGACTATAGTTCAACAGTATTGTGAAACGTAACCTTTCTCGCTCTCTCGCTCTCTTTCAATATTTCGTTAAACATGAGACTGTAAAGACAGTCAGTTATAAATATGGCACCAGGAAATACGGCTGCCAATAAGTGATGAGCTCAGGCAGCAGATAGAAAGCCACTGAGAAGATATCCTCCCGCTCCTTTCCTCATTCAGTTACATCTACTCTCCCTGTCTCTCTCTTTCATCTCTCGCTCTATCTTTCTTTCTTTCTCTCTCTCTCTCTCTCTCTCTCTCTCTCTCTCTCTTCCCTCTCTCTCTCCCTCTCTCTCTCTCTTTCACCATCGTAACCACCGAGTATGCTCCGCCCCTCATACTTCATCGGTCCCTACTTGCCGTTGTCTGCAACGACATAAAAAAAATGCATTCATCACCCTCTCTCTTTCGTTCTTTCAATGCATCACTTCCCCGCTCTCTCGCTCCCTCTCTCCTATACACTCTTTCTCTCTCTCTGGCTCTCTCTCTCCCTGGTTCTCTGTCTCTCTCTCTCTCTCTCTCTGCCTTCTGTAATTCGGAAGTAACCATAATGATTGAATATCGCTTCATCTCAATCAAGAAAAAATTAAGTTTTGTAGTTGTGAAGCGCAGATTTCCATGAGATGTGAAAGGAAGAAGATGCACTCAGACCGATTTAGTGGATAAGCACCATATTATGAATGAGAACAAGCAAGCAGTAAAGTGCGACGAATTAGAATGGAGGTGAGCCAAAGAAAGAAGGTGAGAGAGTGAGAGGATATCTCTATAGATAGGAAGTGAAGGGGATCTGATAAAGCTTTTCAGCCCTATGAGGGAAGATCAAAACTCTTTGTAAGCAAGGAATCTTCTATGACGTCATCTCTGCCCGCGATAATCATCAGGTTGCCTCTTAAAACGTTATTTTTCTGTCTACTCCATTCAAGTGTGAAAAGAAGTATTTTCAAGTTGAATGAGGTAAGAAGAGGCTCGCTGACGTGTCTACTCGAGTATCAGGAAGTCTGGGGATAACTCCTCATTTTTCAACTCTACTACTACGCTATCTCGCCGCTCTTCTCTTCTCTCTCTCTCTCTCTCTCTCTCTCTCTCTCTCTCTCTCTCTCTTCTCTCTCTCTCTTGTACTTCTCATCTTCCCCCATTTCCCTTCACTTTCGCGCTGTCTCACTTACTCAATCTGCCTCTTCAATTCTCCTTTCCTTTTCAGCCTCATTAACTTGTCGAGTGCGAAAGTTATGGGAATGCTCGCAAGTGTTAGTGGGAAGGAGAAGTCGCTCGAACTCTTCACCGGAGGCTACAAGTTCTTCTGGCGAGTTAGCAGACAAATAGGAGAATTGAAACATTCTTCTCTCTCTGTCTTTGTCTCTCTCTCTCTCTCTCTCGCTCGCTCTCTTTCTGTCTTTTTCTTTCCTCTCTCTTCGTCCCCTTCCTTCACAGATTGCAAGCGAAACTCGTTGACTTTTTACATGTTGTTGAAAGCATTTGCGGTTACACTTTGTCGTCCTCTGCTTTGATCTCCATTTATTTCGACTACAAAACGCAGATATACCCAGTGAATACAATTGACAAAATAAAGAAGAATTGCATAAAGTAATGAATATTTAGCAAATATAGTGAGAAGTGCAGGGAAGAAGAATGGAAATGCAGATCAGTCATGCTTGCACACCACAAATGCCTCACTGGTCGAGAGTCCTCCAAAAGCCGTCAACTACCTTTTTTATTTCGAGCTCAGAAAATATTGTAGAATATTTGTAAATGTAAATAAATAACTGCAATAGCAGGCCCAATCCGCGACAGAAAAACAACACCCAATTCGCGAAGGCTGTAAATGAAATGTTGAAATATTTGGCCAAACTCTTGGTCAGTATTCTTCAAATGCATACAATTACTAACAACTTCTAAATAATCTGTTCTCATGTTGTGACTTGGAAGTTGACTGTGAGAGGTAAAATTATTCGCCGTGCTTAAATAATTCCATAAAGGTATTTATTTGGAGTTTCGAATAAAGTTCTGAAGTTTCTCGGCGAACCACTTGGAGTACTTGATGTAGAAGTCGTGTCCTCCATGTAGTTGAACTTCCAACCTGATGACAATTGCTTTGCTAAATTTTCGGTGACTTCTGCCTATCTTTTAACGCCGCACTTGAGGAGAACGAGCAGAGAAGAAAGGGAAGCTGCGTAATAAACAACTAAGAGACGCAGACGTTCTCATTGCCACTGCTAATAAGGCCATGATAAAACGGCAGTCCCATAAATAGAAAAAGATAATACGAAAAGCCATACGCCGAAGAGAGGATTCTCATGTAAACAGTCACATTTTGCACGGACTCCAATTATAGACCTCTTAAATGAATGTTAATAATAATTAATCTTGAAAAGGAGGAATCGAACTGAGGGTGGAAAATTGTCGAGAAAAGCTCTGTTTGAAACATTACATTTGCAAACTTCCTCTCTCTCTATCTCTCTCTCTCTCGGTCTCTCTCCTCAGTTCTCTCTCTCTTTATATCTCTCTATCTCTCTATCTCTCTCGATCTCTCTCTCTCTCAACTCAATCGCTGCTCAATCTTTTCTGTTCCTAACTTGGCATTTTTGAGTACGTTGAGAAAAGTTGTTTTAGGGTCGGCGCAGAATCTGTCTTGTCCTCCATTCATGATGAGACTGGGCACGGTTATCTTCGGGAGCAGAATATCGGAAGGGAAGCGACCACCAAGCACTTCGTATACTCTGAGAAGCTAATCAATAAACTATGTATGTATATTGGCAGCAATAAGCAGTAAATAGACGAACTGCACAACAACGTCGCAGAGGTCAGCCCACTGCTTTCTGAGAAAATCCTCGGAGTAATGTCGAAGGTAAGGTTCCCTAGCAGCTGGCATCCACTGGTCCGTATTGCGCATCCCTTTAAGGAAGCTAGTGGAAAACAATATATTTCTGAATTCTTAGGCAGCATAGAGCCTGTTTCTAATTCAAATGTAAAAAGACAGAGTAGCAGGAAACAAAAGATGTTGGCAGACCTCTGAAGGCGTTGGCTCCGAGGAGATTAACACGAGTTCCAGCGGCCAGAAGAACCATTCTGCAGACCACGGAAGGACCGCCTTTGGCAGCAACGTGGACAGCAGTCCGCGATCCCTCCGACCATCCAATCACAGTGAAGGGCGAGAGGTTCAACCCCTCCAATCAGGAATCGTCTTCTATTCAGGATCTTCTTAAGAAAGCGAAGAGAACCTGCATAAGCTTGATGCAGAAGTCGGCGTCCTTCTGACAGCGACTGATCTCTTGCTTACGATCTGGTGGCCTGCTCTTACCTTCAACTCACACTCTTTTCATTCTCTGCTCTTATCATTTATATTTAAAATGGATACCGTATCCGGGAGGATCAATGCAAACAATCGTGACGAATGAGGGGGCGAACTGTCGAAGAACATGTTCTGGCCAGTCCTTCGAATAGCAACCTCAAAGTGCACTAGCAGCTATTCTTCTCTCTTCTCTTTTTTCAGCTTTTCGTAGAAACGGGTTAAAAACAACTGCAAAGGTCGCACATGGAGGGGCTGATTACACATCAGTTATCACTTCTCATGGATTGCATTTATAAAGAGAAGAGAGAAAGAGAGAGAGAGAGAGAGCCAGAGAGAGAGAGAGAGAGAGAGAGAGAGAGAGTCTTCAAACCCGTGCATTTATCACAAACCAACTGCGCCGCAGATGCAGAGGATATAATTCGGTCCGTTTCCATAGACACAATAGCCAATGTTGACGTCGTCAATGAGCATGAAGTCCTCGAGGAGAGCGACGTTCTCCTCGCTCTCGTTCTTCTCCTCGAGAACCACCCCTGGAGACGCCTGACTCACCGCCGTCGCCATCTCCGACCGTCTCAAGAAGAGCACTTCAAAACAGTCGTCAGAGTAGTCGGGATTAACTGGCACATCGCACACTCTCACTTCATTCGAATGCTTTTTGGTAGACATGACGCAGATAGCAAAACAAGTTTGTAGAGAATGCCGCTCACAAGTAGTGATGATGAATCATGCAAATGCTATAGAGAGCCAAGAAGTAGGAGTTAAGTATTCTTGATCAGAAAACACCAGTTGAAATTTTTTGGAAAGAAATGCCACAAATTTGCAGCATAAATATTTGTTCGAAGACTAATACGACTGAAATTTTGTAGTAGCAGATCATAGTTTTGGTACCAAACGGAAATGTAAATCCAAAGATGGAGATAAACCAGCCAAGAACGATCTGAGAGGACTTACAAAAGTGAACAGATCGAAATGAGAGAAGGGAATCACGGCTGTTTTTGCTGAGAATGAAAGTTACGCAAGGGCGTGTTCAGACTTCTTTGTCACAGAGAAAGGTTAGAAAGACAGAGAGGGAGGCAGAAGGGAGAGAAAGAGAGAGGAAGAGCGAAACAGAGAGAGGAAGAGAGAGATATAATGGAAGAGAGAGAGGGAGGGAGAGAGGGAGAGAGAGAGATAACTGGAGAGAGAGATAGAGATCATTCAAAGAACTATCTCATGAAAGGAAAGTGCACTGCTCTCTATCAATTTTCTCACACAAATTCTTTCTTGTCAATCTTAAAAGAGAAAACAACCGGGTAAGCAGTTAAGAATATTTTAACTACAGAGTTGTCTCAACTTTATTCGTTAAGTGGAAAGGCCAAGCTTAAGAGAAAGGGCATGCAATTAGGCGGAAATTACGAATCGAGTCACCAAGCAAGAGTGAATGGAGAGATAACAAGAGAGAAGAAAAATAGAGGAACTACATATGAATTAGGTTTACAAGTGTTCGCTGCAAAGAAGAGAAAGAACTGAGAGTGGATGAGTGAAGGGCGGCTCGTAGACTAGATCAATCGAACTGCCTGCCTCATCCTCCACCTTCGGGATCTTCCATCTCTTCTGTTCTCTCTAATCTCTCGCCACGTGATCCTCTCTCGCTCTCTGTCTGTCTCTCTGCGTCTCTTCATCTGTCTAGTCTCTATCTAGCACGATCTTCTTCTCTTCAACACGCCCTATTTCTCTCCTGACTATGTCATGCGCAGATCCGGATCAGTGAAACGGCTCAGAGCCTCCGGGGTGGACTGGCATCGATAAAGAAAAAGAATTTTCATCTCTACCTCTCTCTCTCCCTCTCTCTCCCTCTCTCTCCCTCTCTTTCTCCCTCTCTCTCTCTCCCTCTCTCTCCCTCTCTCTCCCTCTCTCTCCCTCTCTCTCTCTCCCTCTCTCTCCCTCTCTCTCCCTCTCTCTCCCTCTCTCTCTCCCATTCTCTCCCTCTCTCTCCCTCTCTCTCTCTCTCTCTCTCTCTCTCTCTCTCTCTCTCCCTCTCTATCCCTCTCTCTCTCCCTCTCTCTCTCTCTCTCTCTCTCTCCCTCTCTCTCTCCCTTTCTTTACCTTTCTCTCCCTCTCTCTCTCTCTCTCTCTCTCTCTCTCTCTCTCTCCATCACGCTCCCCCTCTTTTTCCTTTCCTATCCCTCTCTAAATAATTCAACGAGATAACGCGGTTCCTTCTCGTTTCTGTACAGCAAAATAACAGGCCTTGAAAAATTTGCCTTACCAACAGTTTTATGCTGAGTTTGTTTTGACCAGAATAAAGTGCAGTCATTCACACGAGTACTGTTGCTATTTGTAGTTGTTGTACGGAGAATTTTCCGCCTTTTTTTCGAAGAAAAAATTCAGATAAGGTATTTTAGGGAGCTCCTTCAAGACCTCTTTGTGAAGTCTGCGATGGCGAACTTCTTCAACGGCATTAGTTATGAATGGATTACATCGTAAAGAGTGGATGGCATAAAAGGAGAGAATGAAAAGGAGAAGGTGAAGAAGCATGCATAGAAGAAGAGAAGTAGAAGAGATAGAGTGGAAGATGGATGGAAGAGATATAGAGAAGAAGAGAGGTAGAAGAGATACAGAGAAGAAGAGAACTAGAAGAGATACAGAGAAGAAGAGAGGTATAAGAGATACAAAGAGGAAGAGAGATGGAAGAGTCCCAGACATGGCGAGCGAATTCCTTCTCGACTCAATTTCATTGTCGCCGAGAGAACCTTTCAACATGAGTATCTATTCGCATTCCCAACGTCCACTTACAAAGAGAAAGTCTCTTCCTCCTGTTTCTGGGACTCCCACGATTTTTAGTGCACTTTTTTTAATGATCCTTTATTATTTTCTCGATACTAAAATTTATTTCATATCACAGATTGCAGCTTGAATAGTTGTAAACAGGAGTTCTCAGGAGAGTACTTTTCGAGATATGTATGTGCATACATGCATTCATATGTACATACATACAGTCCCGCCCAGGATCTTGGTACTAAGGAGGGATCGGATGCATCGGAGGGATCCAAATGCATCCTCGCTAATAACAATTGTCCTAGGAAAGACTAAAATATTTTAAATGGTACATTAGTTTGCTCATAGGGAACTGATGCTACTGTTAAAAAATCGATAATTTCTTATCATTTGATAAGAAGTTATCAGTTTTTGCCTATAAAAAATTTTATTTTTAATATTTTTCAAAGAAATTTTCCTGTACCATTATTTTGTCTCTACGCACATCCCCAAGTAATAATATAAGAGATTTTATCATTGTTAACCGAAATCGTTAAATGAGACCTTATCACACATGTTCATGTTATGTGAAGATTCGCCTTACGATGCTGATGCCAAATATGAAAGCCGTTTTCAAAACAAAGCATCCATTGACGATAAATTTTTGATTGTGTTTACTTTGTATGATTTTCTTCAGGATTCCCCATTGTCTTTACCTTTCTCTCAATGTTAGCCCAGTATGATTTATTCAAATCTAGGTTGCTGCACTCGTATTGAATCTTAGAGCTTTAGCGCGCGCTATTTTCGCGTTCGGTTTAATTACCCAAGTTTGAGGTAGCGAAATAGCACAGGCAGAGAAAAAAAGGTTAGGCTCCGCCCCCTCGGCCTGCGAGGCCCCCCTGCCCTGTTCTTTCTCAAGTAAGTAATGCAAGTAAACACAATCAGGAATATATCGTCAACGGATGCTTAGTTTTGAAAACTGTTTTCATATTTAGCTTCAGCATCGTAAGGCGAATCTTCACATAACATGAACATGTGTGATAAGGTCTGATTTAACGATTTCGGTTAACAATGATAAAATCTCTTATATTATTGCTTGGGGATGTGCGTAGAGACAAAATAATGGTACAGGAAAAATTTCTTTGGAAAATATTTAAAATGAAATTTTTCTACTGATAACTTCTTATCAATTGATAAGAAATTATCGATTTTTTTAACAGTAGCATCAGTTCTCTATGAGCAAACTAATGTACCATTTAAAATATTTTAGTCTTTCCTAGGACAATTGTTATTAGCGAGGATGCATTTGGATCCCTCCGATGCATCCGATCCCTCCTTCCGCCGTAGTAAACTGTCATGTTTTCGGGTGAGAACACGGGGTAATGTAACTGAGCTGAAAATGCCTAATCCTCCTCAAACACACTCTCTCTATGCGCGCTCTGCGCCTCTCCCTCCAGAATCCGAGGTTTTGGCGGAGCGTAGATTTTCAGATGAATGTAAGAACTCGGCTGAACGGAGAGAGAGAGTACGCAATTATGAGAGACCTACTCTGAGTAAATTTCACACTATGGCCATCGTGTGACAGTTGTCCGGAAATTCCACTTCCGACTTGCTCTAAGTAACGAAATGTTTGCAATGCGGCTGGAACGCATAAATATCGCTTTCACGAAATGTCAAACCAAAACATGCGTTTCAATGTTTCTTGTTGTTATCTGTTTGTTGTTGCTGTCTGATTTAGTTGTTTTGTTTCTCTTTGTGCTTTTAATTCGTTGTCGTTTAGTTGCGATTTCTCCAGTCGGGCCGCCGTGCCCTGCTCGCGGCTCGCCAAGCTGCCTTTTTGTTTTGCTAGGAAGGATGTGAGTAACGACTCTCCCGGCAGCCCTACTATGGTTCGTCCTTTTTGAAACATTATATAGCTGCTTTTCTCCATATTTTGAAGCTTGTGTTCATTCAACATGCCATTTTGAGATGCTTGAACTAACCCGTGAACTGTTTTACGCTCCAAGAAAACTGTTGCTGTTTAATACTTCTTGAAGTTTCATAAGAAATGTTTGAAATTTTTATATTTGCCGTTTTTATATGTCTATTCAGCTTCTAATGGCTATGCTCGACTCGGAGTTCGCTATTCGTGAGAACTTCGGGTCGATCTTCTTCTATGGCGCTTGGCGCCAAGGGTTGCTGCTGCACCCGCGGAACGAATTTTGGTGGCGGCGACAGTGACCGAAAAGGGTTAGGAATGCATGCCTTGTCGTTTGTTTAATTATTTGTTTAATTAAAATTCATTTCCGTATAAGTTGGTAACTTTATTTAAGCAAAATGAACGTTTGTTCTTTTCGCCCCAGCGAATTTAGTTCAATAAAGTTGGTTATGTTGATGTTGCTATAGCTAATCTTGCAGCATGAGCTTGGCGCGGCGTGATGGAGTCGATGCGACGCGACGCGGCCGTGCCAACTTCGCGCGTGGAGATGCTGGCGGTAGAGCTGCTCGACTCCCAGCTCACGTTAGTGCTTATTTTCACGTTTTCTTTATTCATATTAGCTGTTGAATCAGCTCTATTAGTTGGATTAATGTGTTTGATTTTGCCACTTTGCTTAATAACTTTATACGCATAGACAAATTTATTGTGAAATGAAGACAGTTGGTGATGAACGTATGAAATACACTTGTTCAACCTGTGCCCTATGCCGCGAGGTGTCCTTTCCAGCTGGAGCAAGCTGTTCAAGTCCTGCTTGGTTATCGTAGTAAAAGGGTAAAAGAAGTATTGTAATTTTTTTTAAAAAGAATTCTCATATCAAATGTTCCGAACAGCAATATCCTTGTAACTGCTAATTTCCCTCATTGTGCCTCCCTAGTCCTTCTCTCCCTCCCTCCCCCTCCTCTTCCAGATGCTGTACAGCACACGGCGCACCACGCGGCCAAACCGGACGCAGCCAGCGCACTCTCTACATCCCCAGAGCGAAAGAATGACGAGCTCGGGAAGGAGATAGTGCGACATTGACTGATCATGAGACGCCCCCACTCCTTGTTATCGCGCATTTTAATTGATTATGCTCTACTTTGTGATAGTCTTGAAATAACTATTGTAAAGAGCATATGAGAGTAGTATGCGTGATAAGCCTAGTAAGAATATGCTGTTAAAAGAAGTGTTAAAACTTTTCATTTAAATATCCCAGTTGTTGCATTGACTTTTAAATTATAATTGTTAACACTTTGCTGTGACTAAACATTTTCGAAGGCGGTTTTTACCGAAATTAAGTATTTTATGTTCATTTCGCTACAACCGCTCCTGGATAGGCTTAAAGTACGTGAAATTTGCTACAACATATATCTCTTTCAAAAGAATTGAAGGTCTCGCTCTTAGGTTCCCAAACGCTTGAACATGATCCTGTGTATACTGTAACACCGTGCAAGCGCATTCTTCGATCCATAACTGCGCTCAATGTCAATATTACAAAATCGTAAGTATATCATCTAAGAGCTCTCACGGAGATCTTCAAATGTTACATACATTAATTTATTGAAAAGTTTCAATTTATATGGGAAATTTTGTTCTGTACAATTAGAAGGCTTAAAAAACTACTTTAAAAACATTTTCGCCTGTCGAAACATACATCATAAGAAAGAGGAGAAATTTGCTACAAGGTGAACCTCTTTCAATGGAATTCCATGCATACGATCTTTTGTTATAAGCCATAAGAGTAAAATAACCAGGCCTTATGGAAAAACTGTAGAAAAAAAGGATTGGAATATTCTAATTAGAATAACCTAAAATGTGAATTCTTGGGCAAAATGATAGCGACGCTACTGGCACTACTTTTATGATTTATAACAAAAGATCGTATGCATGGAATTCCATTGAAGGGGGTTCATCTTGTACCAAATTTCATCCTCTTTCTTATGATGTATGTCTCGACAGGCGAAAATATTTTTAAAGTAGTTTTTCAAGCCTTCTAATTGTACATAACGAAATTTCCCATATAAATTGAAACTTTTCAATAAATTAATGTATGTAACATTTGAAGATCTCCATGAGAGCTCTTAGATGATATACTTACGATTTTGTAATATTGACATTGAGCGCAGTTATGGATCGAAGAATGCGCTTGCACGGTGTTACAGTTTACACAGGATCATGTTCAAGCGTTAGGGAACCTAAGAGCGAGACCTTCAATTCTTTTGAAAGAGATATATGTTGTAGCAAATTTCACGTACTTTAAGCCTATCCAGGAGCGGTTGTAGCGAAATGAACATAAAATACTTAATTTCGGTAAAAACCGCGTTCGAAAATGTTTAGGGCCGTGTTTTAGGGACAAATTCAAATTTTTAGAAAATATCTTCCAAAATCAAAATTAAAGCCCGTTCAATCAGCTATCCAATGATAGCTCGATGGTTGTCTAATAATAAGTTTGAAGCGACTTATGACCAATCAAATTTATAAGATTACGGTACTGGGTCTCGCGCGGAAAAATTATTTCACCTTTGAAATACAGCCTATTGTGTTCACCACGTCGAGTTGTATACTGTAATCAATTTTGGTTAAGAAATTCGAAAAAAAATTCCTAGGGCAGGCCTTGATCGAACGATACTGACAGGCTCTCTTATTTATGTCTGTCTTCCTCTCCCGATGTTGTTTCTTTCTCCTTCTCTCACTCTCCCTCCCTCCCTCCCATGCTCTTTATGCTCTCTCCCCTTAACAAGCTTCTTCTTCGTACTTGATGCGTACTCTTGATTGCATGGAAAAGCTATCCTCCCGCCTTCTGCGCTTGTCTTCTCACAGATAACGGACGGCTTTTGTTCAGCTTATCTCTCCCTCTATCTTATCTCTCTCTCTCTCTCTCTCTCTCGCTCTCTCTCTCTCTCTCTCTCTGACTCTCTTTCATTTTTTTTCGTAAGTGTTCCCATTCCTATGTACATATGACACGATTTGCGAGAGAATCAAAATGAATCAAAGAAGCCGCGGACATAGCCAAAATCGACCACCTTGGATTTCGTTCAAAAGTTCCTAATATATGCTTTTTGATACGAGGAATCGATTTGACGTGGTCTGGGAATCGAAAAATGCGTTTTTAGTCTGTTATGACGGCTGGAATTATAAGGCTCGTCGCGCATGGAGGCGAGTTGGATGCACGCTTGAGGTCACTGCGCCGCACTTTGTTGAGATATTGAAACGAAAATTTACTCCATAATAGCCAAGATAATGCTCTAAACATCTAAAAAATAAAAAATTGAAAATTTCCAACTTTAAAGTTTTTGTAGACTTTTAACTTCGATAGAGCACAGACAACGCATTCCTCAAAATACCAGAACCAAACCTACATGGTTGCATAGATCATGAAAAGAGCTTTCGAATGCACTATAGATTGTAGAAAACTTAGGATGCGCTGAAGTTTCCCATTCGATATTCCAGGTGCAGCAGTGCAAATCAGCATGTTTGCGGTCGCATCCGACATTTTGGCTGCGCAGTCTCGCGCGCAAATGTGCGGATGCTTCTTTTAGACTTCTTTTATTGTTTATCTTGTACATCACTCAAGATTCTAATTTACGTGAACATGTTTTACACTGAAACTTTTTGGTTTTAATTCAATAGCAATCAAACATACAAACGATTAATTAAAAGACAATAAACTCCAGAATAACAAAGAGTATAACGTTACACGCAAATGAACAGTAGTGACAATTACTTCCGATTCTTTTTCACTGGCACTTCTGACTCAGTATCTTCAACGAATAAGTCATTTCTAATCTCGTCAATCTTCTCGAAGATTTCCACTTCTTGATCCATACCTACGTCTTCGTTCTCCGATTCAGATTCTTCAGCCATTTTCAAGTGGCAGCCCCTTCTTTGATCTGGATGGTTCTGTAGGAGGCGTAGATGTCTTACTACGACACCGTGTGCTTGTTTGGTTGTAGGGATTTGCCCTGGGCGGAATTTGGGCCGTCCGTTCACGGTGGTAGCCGCCATCTGCTTTACGATCTTCGCAGCGTCAGCTCTAGTTTGTTTCTTCCAACATTGCTCGGTTGCTACCTTAAGATATCATCTTTTTCATTTAAACCGTTTAATGATAAACTAATTGCGGATTCGTTTATAATTATACTAAAATACTAATTATTGAAAATAAAAATCATAAAAAATTACCATGACAAACGTCTTTGCTTCGGGGTCAATTGTCTGACGGTTACTAGACTTCAGGGCAAATCCACGTTCCAACTGTTCCACTACCACCCCGTCGGCTGTTCCAGATAGAATGTCAAAGACTGAGGCGGCTTGGAGCGCACCGACCGTTTCAGCTCGAGCGGCGAACTGGGAGAGAACGAAATCGGTCAGGGTCTCTCGCACCAACACTGGATGATGGTCTTCTACAAGCTCGTGTCGTTCAAAATCCGCGTAGCTGGTGAATTCCATTGAACAGAATTCCGCCCGGCATCGGAATGCTGGAGCATCAGTCACGGGGGCCCGGGCAGGGGGAGAACGAGAGCTTTTCCCACCCCAGAATTCAGCATCACCAGCAGTGAAACCGCCTTCACGTATCAGTTCCAGGGAGGCGTCGACTGGGTTCAAGCGGGAAACATCATCTACCCGCCCCACGCCGATGCCGAAATGCTTGTATACGCGTAGAGAGGCATCTTCGAAGGTTACGTGGGACAACTTGGAGATTACATCCATTGAGCAGGCCTTGGTGACAGACGTGCGAAGGCTGCATAAGATGACCGAAGTGCCCGAAAGTGGAGTGCCGGATAAAATGGCTTCGAAAAGTTGAGCGGG
This sequence comes from Allodiplogaster sudhausi, assembly GCA_945643635.1. Taxonomy (NCBI): domain Eukaryota; kingdom Metazoa; phylum Nematoda; class Chromadorea; order Rhabditida; family Diplogasteridae; genus Allodiplogaster; species Allodiplogaster sudhausi. The sequence goes on from CALZFC010000005.1 coordinate 3,314,841, forward strand.
CGTTGCCATGTCCGGCGTCGCAGCGTTCGATCGCTTTTCGCTTCGCCTGCAGTTTTTTGCTACTTAAAAAAATATATCAATTTCCATTTTTGAATAGTATTACGATTTGTTGAATAAGTTAACCTGAGCGGCCATTCTGTCGCAGGCGTCTTTGCCACACTGAGGCTCGGAAAATGAGTAGTTAGTGACAGTGGCGACATCGTTTCGCTTGTTGTGCTCATGCACGAACGCCATGAATCCAGCGCTTCGATAACACCCTTTCAAGTAACAAAAGGGAATAATGAAAAATGATACTTTGTCATGTATGTACTTACCTGCGCAATCGCTGCGCAATGTCACCGTCTCAATTCCTTCATAGCGTAGTTGCTGTAATGCGTAAGAGAGCGTGGCTGCAACTGCCGCGGAGTCCTGCAAATTTTGGATGATGATGGTTTTGTAGTTCATTATTATTATCTATGTGTGTTTAATTTTATTTCAAATATCAATTTTATCTTTAAAAAATCATACAATCTGTTAACATACATTCATACATACATACACGAATGGGATACATACCTGCTTAATTGTTTCTTCGAAGATGAAAAAGAAGGTGTGCTGTTTGAAGACGTCCGCATCAACAGATAGTGAATGGATGATGTGCCACGAGATTCCCTTTAAAATTTGTGATTATTAGACGCATAGCAACAATGAAAACTAACCTTCTTCCCGAAGTAGGCGGCCTGTACCTCTCGACTAAAGCGTGCCAGGTCACAGGTAATGAGAGCACTTTTAGGGGAAAGGCTCTGTACAATTTCCGCCTTTATTAGTGCTGAGTGGGCTGAACGGACGATGTGATTGCGGAACAGTTGAATGTCGTTAAAGTAGATTTTTGCAGATTCCACGGCGTCCTTTCCATGATCGCTGAAAATAAATAATGTTAAATATTCACTCTTTTAACGATGAATATCATTACTAACGGCATATCATTTGCAAATATTAAAAGACTCTCCAGAACGAGGGTTCGAACCGCGTCCACCTCAGCGCAACTGAAATTTCTCTAAACTGTTATTACATACCTTTTATTCAATTCCAAGCGTATGAAAAGGCACCTTTCGCACTCGATTACATGAGTGTGGTCGCAAGGGGATTGAAATTCCGAATTCATTGGATCACTCAATGCATGTATACCGCAGTGAGAAGCGCAGCTTAAGTATAGGATGAGTGAAATTAGATTCTCCTAATTTTCAGCGTCTTACTTAGACTTTAGAGTGACGTGTACACGATAGTCTGAGCGAAGATAGTTTCGTGCTAGCGAAAGGCGGCGCTTTAGCGCGGCTGCCGTGTCACCGTCAATGCCTCGCATCGTAGCCACACGCTCTATCAAATCGTTTAACTTGTCGAACGCCTGGAATATTTATTGTACAATGATAATTTTATTATCATGCTTTTCATTTAATTTGATTATTTGAGTAATTTTTACCTCAAGAGCGCAAACCAATGTTTCGTCTACGCAAGATAGACTCCGCCGCTTCATGGGCAGGACGATATCAATAATCTTAAACGCAGTTGATCGAGTGAGCAAATGCTGAGGCTGATTTCTCTCCTCGCACATCTTCGTGTACAAGCGAAAGAGTTCGTATGAATTCAGCTTCCGGAGCATGCTGGGTATGTTAATAACAGTCCCATCAGTGCGCTTTACTTCCCTTTCACCGAATGGAAGGCCAGCTGCTGCTACGGAGCTGAAAATTTTGTCTCTTAAGTTTTTCTTGTTTTTTTTACATTATTGGACGAATGAATGAATACCTAATTAGGAAAGTGACGAATTCTCGAACCGCCTTCTGATCATAACGACATCGGATAATGGATTCTTTCTGGAAAATGTATCTACAGCTAGGTATGCATGTTCACTATCGCCGATAATCATCTAAAATCATACCTCTGGTTTGGTTCCGCTCGACGCTAGCCTTTTTGCTTGGTAATAGAAGTAAGAGGAGACGTCGATGTAAGGCTTGATCTGCAAGTTAGATTCTTATTTCTGTCACAAATGATCTGCGTCTTACATGAGCTACATCGCAGATGATCTGCATCACAAATAATCTGCCTTAAAAGTCTTATTTCAGTCTTTTATTTAAAACAATAGCCATGGTACGTGACAATAAAAATACAACTTGTTTCGGGGAAATTCAAAAAGTTTCACTTTAGATATTCAAACCTGATCATACGGAAGGCTAGTAACAGTAGCCAGCGCGTACAGCTTCTCATCTCTTGTACAAGCGGAATTAAATACCATTGCAGCATCTTCAAGCAGTCGAATCAGATTTCCCTGCAATTTTCATTAATTTACTTAAATTTCTTTTGGCCTATCGACCGTCATTGTTACTTAAATTTCTTTTGGCCAATCGACCGTCATTGAAATATTAAATGCTGACATTGACAGAGTTGGCCTGCATTCTAAGAAGATCGATTCTAATGGCATGATGTTTGAGCTCTTCTTTTGCGTCAGGTGCATAGACTTCACATACGGTCTCCAGAATTTTTCTTACTCCTACTGCCTTCCGCCGTTTCGTTCTCTCACACGTTTCGGATCATTCTCTTCTTCTCTCCAGGTTCACAAGATTTAACGATTCCGCCAAAGCTTTGACTCGCTCCTTGACCTGAAAGACTTCAGATACTATGGCATGCTTCGTGGGCTAAAAATCGTATAGAATTAGAATTTTTAAAGTAAAATTCGTATGTGGCATACTTATCAACTCTATTTTTTAGTTAAAACTCATAAGAACGATAGAAACGACTAGCCTTGGGATCTGCGGTGCTTGCCGTCTTTTTCGCATATGGCAATTTAGACACCACCGATTTCTGCTCCAATTCGCCATCAAAGTCTGAGTTTGATGATCCTTCTTCAGATTCCTGTGAAATCTGAAAAAAAATGATCTATCTCGAATCCATTGTAGCCGCCAAATAGAGCACCTGTGACGCAGCAGGGCTGTCCAAAAGCATTTGCTCTCTGTGAAGTGGGCACAATCCTTAAAGACAGCTAATTACATCTTCTAGAATACTGGAAAATAAGTATTACAAAACATACGAGATCCTGGCCACATGTGTATGTTCGCCTTCTGTAGGACGCGCCTGCAGTCCCCGCGATCCATAGAAGATGAATGGTTAACTGTCTTTGCCTTTCTATGTCCATCAGCGACACTGCAGCAGTAATTTGCGTTCTAAATCAGTACGAGTGAGATCGTATGCGCATGTGCATACAACTGAAAGCCAACCTTGAGAACTGCCTGCCTGAATCGTTGATCGTCCCAACCAACTCCCAATTCATACAAATGAGCTTCGCAAACGAAAGAATCCAACACTTCTTCCGGCTTAAATGAAGTTTTTTTTTATATTTTGCTTCCTTTGCAGACCTGATGATGCTGAATGCAAATAGTCTTACAGGATTTTGCCAGTCGTAGTATGCAGCAATTCTTCTTGTGAAAAGTAGATCTGCCTTATTGCTGCACCCAAAGAGTTCCCCTGTAGAATCTTCAACGAGGTCTTCATACTGAAATGTAAATGAAAAGAATATCACAGATCATTCACAATGCAGCTGGGTAAAGCTATTGAGGAGATTTAAAAGTGTCTGTTCATAGCTCAGTCGGTAGTCATCGGGAACGACAGTTTTAGGGTGACGAGTTCGATTCCTCTCGTGGGATGGATTTTTGCATTATTTTACCTTGTAATTTACAAAACAATCAAATGCATAAATGAAAGGAAACTCATTTAAAGGGTAGAGTTACTAGAACATCGAATTGTACTGCATAGCGGACATGATTGCAACAAACTGTTTCTATGCGATTTCTCAGCGTTTGTTCTCTCTAAGAGTTGGCAATATGAAGTATATTAAATATGTTTAGCATAGTACTGACCTGATAAGGGACCCTTCACATGCTCGAGGACGCCATCGATGCGGAACAGATATAGACGGGGGAAATCCCCGTGTAACGAAACAGCTCATGCCTGATAGCAATGAACAAACAGTGATAATTTGCACATTAATGGTAAACTGAAAGTGGCAAACGATTAACTGTGAAATAATTTATACATACATACATAAAGAGATATTCATCATTAGATATGTCATTAACTGAACTTACTAAAGGATAGTACCAAGGCAGGGCATCATGAACCATATCAAAAGTCAAAATGCAATAAGGGAAACCCTGAGGCAACTGTGTCTGCATATTGATCGGTGAAGTGGCTAGTTAGACTTGCACTTTGCATGCCCTTTGTACGTGCTCACTTGCACTTTTGGGGTAGTGGAGGATGGCCCCAACGATACAGCCATACAATTGATTTATAAAATCAGTTCGAACAGACTGCTAATAGAATGTGAAAAGGAATCATTATTTGCATGTATGTAATATCATACACATGTTCTGGAGTTTTTTTTTATTATTCGTTTGTATTTTTTTAAATTAGAATTTATAGTGATATACAAGAAAACAATAAAAGAAGTATACATACATAAAGCATCCGCACATTTGCGCGCGAGCCTGCGCAGCCAAAATGTCGGATGCGACCGCAAACATGCTGATTTGCACTGCTGCACCTGGAATATCGAATGGGAAACTTCAGCGCATCCTAAGTTTTCTACAATCTATAGTGCATTCGAAAGCTCTTTTCATGATCTATGCAACCATGTAGATTTGGTTCTGGTATTTTGAGTAATGCGTTGTCTGTGCTCTATCGAAGTTAAACGTCTACAAAAAATTTAAAGTTGGAAATTTTCAATTTTTTTATTTTTTAGATGTTTAGAGCATTATCTTGGCTATTATGGAGTAAATTTTCGTTTCAATATCTCAACAAAGTGCGGCGCAGTGACCTCAAGCGTGCACCCAACTCGCCCCCATGCGCGACGAGCCTAATAATTCCAGCCGTCATAACAGACTAAAAAGGCATTTTTCGATTCCCAGACCACGTCCAATCGATTCCTCGTATCAAAACGCATATATATGGAACTTTTGAACAAAATCCAAGGTGGTCGATTTTGGCTATGTCCGCGGCTTCTTTGATTCATTTTGATTCTCTCGCAAATCGCGTCATATGTATATGAATGCGATTTCCAAAATTTCATAAGATTCGCTCCTTGAATGTTATTCCGCCAGAATATTAAATATTTTCGAATGATATCAATGACTGAAGAACCGCGTACTTCTTCAACTTCTTGGCATGTCTCCGCCGGCTGCTGTGTTCGTCCTTCTTCACTTCCTCTCATCACTACAGCTAACTTCTCCGTCTCCTCCTCCCACTCTCATCTTCCTCCCTCCCTCTCCTCTCGCCACCTCTCCAACCCCCTATCCCCCAATCCTCCCTCCCTCCCTTGTCATCCATGTTGATGTCTCTTCCATCGAAGACAGTCTTCCAGCTTGTCCGTACTGTAACCTCAGTCTCTGCATCGGCAGTGAACTCTGCTTCACTCTCAAGTCGGGGCTAAGAGGTACGAGAATCTTACCCAGTGAGGGAAAAGAATCTATTCGCCTGCAAAGTTGTGAATGTTGGGAAAGAGTGAAGAAATTGATATTTACAAACCGTGAATTACAGCCAAAATTTAGCGGCGAAGCATTGCCTGACCTCTAGGGAATTCTATTGCAGACTGTTGAGAAACATTGAAATATTTGTTATGAATGAAAGGAGAGAAGGGATAACAGAGAGGAAATATATTCCATAGAAAGTGAACTCAGCAAGAAAAAGTAAATGTTGAAGGAGAGTTACAAGACGAGGCGTGCGCTGTGGAATGGAAGGTGGCAGCCATGCTCAGCGAGCCCATTCTCACTCTCGCGACACACGATGCATGCCAGAGGGGGGCAGGCAAGGAAGCTGCCGTCTGCTGGTGTGCACCCAGAGGAGTGGCCAGGTCAGAGAGAGTGGGAGAGAGAAGGATAGAGAGGGAAGAGAGAGAAAGAGGAAGAGAGAGAGATGGCCAGATCAGAGGAGAGATCAAGAGAGAGTGGGAGAGAGAGAGAGATAGGGACAGAGAGAAAAAAGAGAGAGGCGGCCAGGTCAATGAGAGAGGAAGAGAGGGAGAGCGAGAAAGAGAGAGAGAGGCAGCCAGGTCAGAGGACAGACTCAGAGAGGCAGCCATTAAAATGACTACAGAAATCATGTTTCATGGCATACTTTGAAATTGAAGAATCGTTTGGCAACCCATTAGTGAAAAGTCTTCTGTATCTCCATTAGCTCCTCTTTCTTATGGGAAAAGGACTGAAGGAGAAGTAGAAAGGGAAGAGCAGAGGGAAGTCATTCATTCATTCATTCTGTATGCAAGGCAGGCACTGTCTCAGCTCCGAGGTAGTCGACCATTCTAGGCACTCCTAACAAGCACCCGCAACACACTCACTTCATTGTCAATGTGCATCCCTCTCTCTCTCTCTCTCTCTCTCTCTCTCTCTCTCTCAATCTCTCTCTCTCTCTCTCTCTTTCTCTCTGTCTAATATATTCCCTCTGTTTATTTCTTCTGACTCTTTTCCGTGACCAGGCTAGGCAGCTTCTAACTTCATCAAGAAGAAACCTTCTTTCCCCATTCGCTATCATTAGGAGGGGCGGAATCGCTGCAGATCCTGCTTCTCCTTCCATTCTTGTTCACACCTCACGAGACCCGTCTTTCCAACTGTTGAAAACAACGATTCTTCATTGAGATTTCTTGCCATAACCTGATGAGATTGCTTTTTGTCTGTATTTACCAGGGAGACCATCGAGGACAGGCTGAGAGCATCGCGTGTCTGGAGATTCCAATCTCTCCAGCAACTCAACCACAAACTTAACAAGGTCTCCACAAACTTGAGCATCTCCAGCTCTTTCCTCTTCGCTTCCGCTCTTCTACTTCTGCTACTGTCATTTTTATAGGTTAGAATGAAATGAAAATAAGTAAATATGTAGATGTTATTTATTTATATTATTAGAATTGTTTATTTCCTTGATTACGCGTTTTGTTGTTTTGTCATCTCTTTCTAGTGTGTTCTCCTTTTGAGTCACTTCAAAGTGCTTCGTTCTCTGAAGACAACAAAAAGTAGCCAAAGTCGGTGCACGAGAGTCCATTCTCTCGATCATTCTTTCGAACCACTTGTCATCTTCCGACTTCTCTCTTAGGTTTCTCTTCCACCCATTTTTTATACCTCCGTCACTCATTTCTCTCTCCCCCTTCTCTCTCTGTGTGTGTGTCTCTCTCTCTTCCTTTGTCTCTCTCTTACTCTCTCTCTTTCTATGCCATTCCATCACCCTGAGGCGTCGCATAATGGAGGAAAGAGATGACCCTTTGCATGGAACAGCAAATCACCGAGAGCCATGTGGTTTCCTCGAACATATAACACACTCCCCTCTCTGCGGTTTCCTTTATTTCCATTCAGATACTGGATTTTCTTCCAAAACCGTTCAGGAATTTCAAATCGAATTTTAACGAAAATTCGAAGTAAGTTTTAAAATGTTTAACGCAGCGCTACATATTAAAAAAAACATATATTTACACATGTTTGTACATATATATGTTCATACATACATATCTTTCTTCCAAACATTGAAACTACCTGTATTCTTTCAGGGAACGGCGTGCTGGCTTCTCTCCCTGACTTGAAACAGAAGGATGCAATTCGTGTCTCTCCAGTTCCACAGCAAGCCGCCCGCCTATTCTGCCGAGGCCGATGAGGAGAGCGTCCGACTCAATGAAGCCTTCCAGGAAGACGAACACGACGGCGGCTACGTCAGCTCTGTGGTCAGGCACAGCGAATATTCTTTCATTTCCTAAGGCAGGAAATAGCAGGAATATTAATGGAATTCTGTAAAAGTAACTAAGTAACCTTGATTTTCTTCGTGGAGATAGCAGAGTTCGTCTTCTTTCAACCAAACGTTCGCTTTTGGGTTAATTCACTTTCATGCTTTCATTTCTCTCGAGAAGATATCTGAATGACGCCTTGCTCTTCCTTGAGTTCTCTTCTTCCTTTCCATATCTGGCTGTCTCCATGATCCTTTCTTTCTTTTTTTCTTTCAAGTCTCTCCTGCACTTTCTTCGTTGCCTCGCCGGCCTTTTCGATGTCGTTTTAAACCCAAAAAATCCCCCCTCTGTCTCTCTTTTCTCATCAATCTACCCTTCTATCTCTATTGCCTTCTGTTTTTTTTCCAAGCCGACTTTAAGCTTCCGACGACAGCGAGAAATGCGCACCAAATTGGCAGTCGCCGAGGAAGAACAAGGAATTGTGATAGGGAGAAGCGAGCAGACCGAAGACTTGGTAACAGTGGAAGAGATAAAAGAAGGGGAGAAAGGAGAGAGGAGAAATTGAGGGAGGGAGAAGGAAACTGAAAAAATACAAACAAGAGAGAGTGCAAGAGAGGGAGAGAGTAAAAAATACATGATAAGAAAGGAAGAAGAGAATGAGAGACAGAGAAAGACAGAGAGAGAGAAGAGAGAGAGAGAGAGAGAGAGAGAGAGAGAGAGAGAGAAAGAGAGAGAGATGACTCGACTATGTTGAAAGAGAGTGATGACTGAGACGGGCGATAATGATGGGCATCGGCTCCCTCCAGGCACCACGAAATCCACCAAAGGGAGTGCTTCGGGCTCTCCCGGAAGCTGACTCCGCCCACTTGGCCGACCTCGATTTCGGCCCGGCCATTGCAACTGATATCGCAGAAGAAACAGCATAGAGAGAGAGAGAGATGGAGAGAAAGAGAGAGAGGGGGAGAGAGAGACAGAGAGACAGAGAGAATATGGATCTCTCTCGGGCTTCTCTGTGCGTGGCAGTTCATGTCTATCAGTTGCGCGGCGCAGTCTTGGAGTGCGTAGTCTCTTAGGTCTTTCCTCCCTTCATCTGGCGTCGGAGAGATGGGTGACTCTGTGGCGCCGGCGTCCGGCGGAAACGCCGCGGAAGTAGAAGAGTTTGCAGACGGCGCGGCGGCCAGAGGAGGGAGGAAGAGCGCGGCGGACAGACTAGCGTCCCTCAGGACTGTCGTCTCCCATGTCGACAAGGCCAACAAGGTCACCCTCTTTCTCTATGAGTCGTCACTCTTCTTCTCTCTCTTCCACTCTCTTTCTCTATTCCTCTTTCTCTTTCGTTGATGACAAGAAGAGACAATTGACAGCCTCGAAGTGAAAGAGGGCGGGGCCTCTTGTCAACCCTGCTTCCTCTGATTGCATCCTCCTTCAGCTCTTCCGCCAACTCCGTCTCCTTCTCCAGCCAATGAGATCAAAGATAGCCCTCGGGCACATTCTCTCCATGGCTGACTTGCTCCCTTCTCTGTTCTCTCTCTCTCTCTCTCTCTCTCTCTCTCTCTCTCATTTCTTCATCCCCTCTTTAGACAGGGATATCTGCTTCCGCTGATCAGACGTCCATTGTTGTCTTTTCAGCAGCGTAAAGAATGGTGCAAAGAGAGCAAATGTTTATGTGTGCAGCCGGCATTTGGCAGAAGTAGCTGTTGCAGTGATGAACTTTTGCCCTCCGTTGCCATCCTTCCCTCCTTGCAGATGCTGCTGGAGCGAGTGCGAACTGGCACTCGCCAAGTCATGTCATCGCCCGTCGTCCGCCGCTGGGCGCCCGCCGTGCTGGCTGTCGCCCTTCTGGTTGGTCTCTCTCTCTCTCTCTCTCTCTCTCTCTCTCTCTCTCTTTCTCTCTCTTTCTGTCTCTCTCTCTCTCTCTCTCTCTCTCTCTCTTACTTCATTCTTATTCAACTCAGAATAAGAATCTCCTTCATCCTCTTACAATTGACAACTGGAAGACTCTTCCCTCCAGGTCTACCTGATCCTGGGCGCAGCAGCCTTCTTCTGCTTCGAGCACTCCCTTCACGAAGCGCACGTCCGGCGATGGTTCATGAATCTCGCCGTCAATCGGTTTGTGCACTACAACTCATCATTTTAGTGCCCTTATCTTACTGTAGGCATCTCTTTATCGTTCACGATACTCAATATCTCTTAGCACTTTCTCTTCTCTTCTCTTCTCTCTCTCTCTCTCTCTCTCTCTCTCTCTCTGTCTGTCTGTCTCTGTCTTTGTCTTTGTCTCTGCCTCTGTCTCTGTCTCTGTCTCTGTCTCTGTCTCTGTCTCTTCTCCCTCCCCGTCCTATTGTCTTGCATTCTCCCCTCTCAACGTCCACCATCTAGTTTAATGTCTGGGGCACCGGATGTCGCGCAGGCATAAAGAAGGTTCCGTCGTGCTCCCTCCCTCCTTCAGCCAAAGTCGTCAAACTGCTATTCGGATGTTGAAAAAGAAAGGAATAGCTAAGATATCGAGAGGGAACAACGTGTTGAAGAAAAAAGGAGCAGGAGAGAGAGAGAGAGAGAGAAAGAGAGAGAGAGAGAGAGAGCGAGAGCGAGAGAGAGAGAGAAATAGAAGTCTGAAATGTGGGTGAGTGAGAGTTAAAGGAAGGGAAGGAAGAGTTGAGCCATCTAAGGACTCTTTTGGCGATGGCAAGACGCCTGATTTATTGGGCATTGTCAGTGGCAGAAGGAGCTGCAGTTGCAACTTAGCAGATTGCCAAAGAAAAAATAGGAATGAGTTGGGTTGAGTCAGAAAAAGAGGCAGAGAATCCCTTCGCTTTCGATTAAATGTTCCGTCCATCCGGAAAAGCAAAAAATGAGGACTTCTTCAGTGTTCTTTGAGTGAGAAATATAAGCATATCAGATCTACGCCCAACCCGCCTAGTACTCCACTGCTTTTCACGCATATTCTCGTTCGTCGGTTCCCTCTCCACTTTCGCGTTGTCTCTCACCACTTCACTCTCCGCTCCATATCATCCAACTTCTCTTCTTGGATAATTCTCCCATGGGATTATGAACATCTTCACCATGGCAAAACCTTAGGAAAAGAGCAAAAAGGGCGATGGGGTTGTTGGTGAGAGAAGGGGAGTTCTTCAAGATTGGAAGTATGAGATTTAGAGGACAAAGAGACAAAGTCAGAGACCGGGAGAGAAAGCGAGAGCCAGAAGGGAGAGAGAAAGAGGAGAGAGAGAGTGAGGTTGAGATTGAGAGAGAGAGAGAGAGGAGAGAGAGAGAAAGTGTGAGAGAGAGAGGGAAAATAAATGTTGATTAGGCAAAGGAGGATGCAGTGAAATGACAGCCTCGGGGGAGAGAATAAGTTGCAGACAGGTTGAATAAAGAAACGTTTCATCGAATCAATCAGTCTTGTCGAGGAAAATCTTTCAATAGCAGAAGTTCCCAGCTTCGCCAAAGCCAACAAACTAGTATTCCTCTGTTTTACTTCTTCCTTTTTGCTTTTCTGTCGTTTTGTGCTCCTGATCATACTCCAAATAATTTTAATGTGCATTTTTTTTCTCTCTTTCAGCTACCAGTTTAGTTAGCAAAAGATCTGATTCCTTCAGTCGTCATTTCGCGAGATCCATCTCCACGAACATCTTCAATGATACACGCAATCTACTCATTATAATTGACAGAGACCAGACCGAGCGAGTGCAGGTAAGAAATCTGCTTCTCTCTCTCTCTCTCTCTTCTCTCTCTCTCTCTCTCTCTCTCTCTTTCACCTCTCTCTCTCTCCCTCTCTCTCTCTCTTTCTCTCTTTCTCTCTCTCTTTCTCTCTGCTCTTCCAATACTGTACTGGTGCATCAATGCTAATCGTGTAAACGTTCTGCCGGCTGTCGCTTGTTCTTGGCCTGCCCTCTGTTAGAGGAAGAAAAGGCATCTCAGAGCAATTGTGGAATTGGGTTAGAGCGACCGATTTAGGGAGGGCGAGAGAGCATGGAATAACAGTAAGAGAGGGAAAGATTGACGAGCAGGAAATGGACAGTTCAAGGCAGAGAGGATGAGAGAAGCAGAGAGAGGGAGCAAGACAGTGAGAGGGGTGAGAGAGAATGATGAAAATAGGATGTCCCAATCAGTGTGGTGCTGCAGCGAGTGAGATCCCCCCTAACATGTCGAAACCTTACGCCTAGTTCGTACACACATATGTACATATATGCCGCTGTACGCAACAAAAAGAAAAACGAAGAAGAGAAAAATAAAAAAAATATTTAGATAACTACTCTCTGCGTGCATAAAATATTCATTACAGCAAATTCTGGTAAACTCGCTGAAACGCTATGAAGAGCGGCTCAGTCTGGAGCAGCCGGCGAAACTCGAGTGGAATCTACTCAACTCATTCAACTATGCCTATGGACTGCTGCTCACTCTCGGCCATTCTGCCAAGACACCCTCCACCACTGGAGGACAGGTTCACCTCTTTATGATCTCTCACTCTTTCTCTCTCACAATCTCTCTCTCTCTCCGTCTCTCTCTGCTCTCTTTCCCAGTCAACTTCTCTCATCTAAAAAGCTGGCATATCCAACCACATACATATGTAACATGAAGTAGTATTTTAAAACCACACCTAATCCCGTTGTCCTTGACTTCTTTCTTAGCTTCACTTCTTTTCTCCCACTTTTACTTCAAATTGTCCGTCCATTTATACTATTTGAATTGCCAATGAATACCACCAGTCCATGTAAGTTCTCTGCCTCCTTGAGGTCTTCTCCCTAGTGTACTGTGTGGCTGGAATTCCTCTCTTCTTCACAACTCTCGCTCTTCTCATTCGCCAGTACACTCTCTCATGCATTAAGGTTATTTACTTTATCTTTTCTCTCACAATCAAGAATCGCTATCCCACACCAACAGATGTTATCGCCTGAAGAGAATTGTATCTGGGAAGGAGAGGCTGCCATGTTGTTGTGATAGAAATAAGAGGAAGGATGACGGGTGGAGCATGCTTGGATATGATATCATGTCAGAATAGCAACGTCAATATAGCAACACGTTGTAAAAAGGACATTTCAACACCGTACTTCTGGCAATGGTACATTTGAGCAGCGTAGCCTAATCGCAACGAAACGGCGGCCATTTGAGCAGCTAGTCAAACGAGCGCCAAGGAAATAGAGCAAAAGCGACACATGAGCGACAAGAAAACGTTTTAGCAATGGGAAATGAGCAACGGGCTAGATACCACTTCTGGTATTGGAAGTGGTACTGGGGGCCTCTGAAACCCAATACCACTTTCACCTGCGACAATTGACCAACGACATTTGAGCAACGACTTTTGAGCAACGGGCTAAATCTTCGCCGGGGGGCCTATGAGACCCAATGGGTTCCAACTACGACATTTGAGCAACGACATTTGAGCAACGGGCTAAATCTTCGTTGGGGGCCTATGAGACCCAATGGGTCAATGCCTGCGACATTTGAGCAAGTAGACAATTGAGCAACGGGCTAAATCCTTTTCGCTGGTATAGGTATCAGACCCACTGGATCCAAACAAGCAATATCTTTTTCTCTCGTATAATGGAGACACAATGGGTCCCTTTTCCTGCATATATATATGTACTTATACAATTGAGCAATGGAAAATCAATGTCAATATGGCTGTTATCCGAGAAACTTATACTCACAGTCGTGCATGTGTACTTAAAATGTAGCTCGCCATGATATTTGAAACACTGACAATACTACCAATGACATGACAATCCATAATAATTATTTTGACCACTTCAACTACTGAAAATCGCATGTAAAACTTATCAGATCATTCTTGAGTGTTCGTAGCAAACTACAGGCCCTATTAATGTCGCTTAGGACCCGTCGATAATTCCAAATACCTAATCAGGGTCCCAATTTTCGGTCATTTGGGTTTTCTCTAATTCTAAAGTGACACATTTGCAGAAATTTGCATATTTCCATTCTTATTATATTCGTGCGGAAATAAGAGATGTTGAATATCTACATATTGTACAATATACATTCGCTACTTGACTATGTGAGTCTCGTCATCTCGGAATGGTATATAAACCTTCGATCAGCAAACTCACGGCTGCTCTTCACTGGACTTCCCTCTCACTTCCGTCCATAGATCCACTCGCAAGCTGTTGACCCTCTATTCCCTCTCTCTGTCTTAATATACCTCACTCCGCTTCTCAGCTCGTGTTCCTGCACTTATTCCCTGTCCGTCTCATGGTAGGATACAACAGAGATAATCATGACATAAAATTTAACCAAATTAATATTTTTACTCCTGCTACTATGGGTGAAAATATGCTTATTTATGCAAATCAGCACTCAAGAATTCTCTGATAAATTTTCAATACGATTTTCAGATGAAGTGGACAAAATAAGTATCATAAAATGAAATAATAATTGTCATGCAATTGCAGTATTGTCACCGCTGTTCAAATGTTACATTTTAAGTACACATGCACGACTGTGAGTATGAGTTTCTCGGATAACAGCCAGCCATATTGACATTGATTTTCCATTGCTCAATTGTATAAGTACATATATAGATGCAGGTAACGGGACCCATTGTGTCTCCATTATACGAGAGAAAAAGATATTGCTAGTTTGGATCCAGTGGGTCTGATACCTATACCAGCGAAAAGGATTTAGCCCGTTGCTCAATTGTCTACTTGCTCAAATGTCGCAGGCGAGACCCACTGGGTCTACAAAGACCCCTTAATGCAGGGGAAGAAGATCTAGCCCGTTGCTCAAAAGTCGTTGCTCAAATGTCGTAGTTGGAACCCATTGGGTCTCATAGGCCCCCCAATACCAGGGACGAAGATTTCGCCCGTTGCTCAAATGTCGTAGTTGGAACCCATTGGGTCTCATAGGCCCCCCAACGAAGATTTAGCCCGTTGCTCAAATGTCGCAGGCATTGACCCATTGGGTCTCAAACTCCCCCGGCGAAGATTTAGCCCGTTGCTCAAAAGTCGTTGCTCAAATGTCGTTGCTCAATTGTCGCAGGTGAAAGTGGTATTGGGTTTCAGAGGCCCCCAATACCACTTCCAATACCAGAAGTGGTATCTAGCCCGTTGCTCATTTCCCATTGCTAAAAGTGTTCTATGATTGCTCGAATGTCGCTTTTGCTCTATTTCCATGGCGCTCTTTTGACTAGCTGCTCAAATGGACGACGTTTCGTTGCGATTAGGCTACGTTGCTCAAATGTTCCATTTCTCAAATGTCGTTGCTATTCTGTCATGGTCCCGATATCTACATGAATGTAAGCTCAGTCAGAATTGAGAATCCGTGTTGTTTCAGAAGGTGTTCACTTCCACCCACGGCCGCCGCTGCCTGCTGTATCTGCTGGTTGTGATCTACGTCGCCTGGCTTCTCCTCATCGCTGTCTTCCTCGCTTGCTACGTCACCAGCGGCTCTTTCTGGAATGCTCTCTATGCCGCTGTCTTCGCTGCACTCACTATTCAGGTGCACGAATCGGGAGAGAAAGAGAGAGAAAGAGAGTGAGAAAGAGAGAGAGAGAGAGAGAGAGAGAGAGAGAGTACCCCTCCCCGGTTTGTCTGTTATCTCTCTGATTATCTAGTTTGCCCTCTGTTCAGGTGAACAACTACGACGATGTCTCGGCTGCCTCGTTGCTCGTTCTTCTTCTCCTTGTCACAATGTCACTCTGCATTCTCCTACTCATCGTCTTCCTCTTCTGCGATGTCTACTGTTGTTAGTTTCACACCACTAAACTATTGCACTCAAAAACCCTCTTGAATGTCGTAATAGTAATGCGGTGGTTACTCAAATGCCAAGATGATAACAGAAGTCACTCCGTTTTAGGTGAGAAGGAAGTGGAAGTGGAAGATGGGAGCAGAGAAGACTCGGGTGGTCGGCCTCCCAAGTTCACCGTGGTCGTTGATGAGAGCGGAGAAACCCGTCTCGCGCACTAGTCCCTATTAGCACAACCCAGCTAAGAGCTTAATTAGCCGATCTCGCAATCCCAATCAAAATGAACCCCGATCTCACCAGCTTCAAGTTCTCATCTTTTAAGCATTACATTGCAACTCTTCAAGTGTCATTGCTTGCAAACTTTATCGCAGCTAAAATAAATAATGCAATTCACAAGATGCCGCGCACATACACAAAGTGAGATACGCTGAAATTAAGACAAATACTCCTCGAGCCGGGTTAAATACTACAGTTATACATTCATAAGTTAGCAACAGAGAGTGAAAACAAAAGAGAAACGGTTGGTTCTACTAATAATTAAGATCAACAAATTCAACAGCTTCAAATTGTGAAACAACATCACTGGTTTTTGGTTGCTCGAAAAAGCACGCAGATATTACAGCAGAATGAATGGTGTGAGAGGAAGAAGAGAGAGATGATGCCAGTGGTAAGGGGACAGAGAGGGAGGGAGATCCCAGAAGTGAGAAAGAGGCTGGACTTATTCTGCAGCCACTGCCGGAGCGGCCTCCTCGACAGTCTCCACCTCATCGTCTGCCTTCTTCTTCTTCAGAGCGGGTGCATCTCCCTCGGCGCCCTCTGCAGTGTCCTCGGAAACCTCCTCCGACTCACGCTTTCGCACCTGAGAATAACCACCCACCATGAGGACAGAACTCATGCCAGCTAGCAACTGTTGTACAAATGACTAATCATCATAAAAAGCCAAAATGAAGAAATATGGTTGCGTACGTTTCCGTTGGTGTCCTTAGCGTGCCCGTTGGTCTTCTCCTCGCCGTTGACAGCGGCCTCTTCTCCGGCCTCCTCCTCCTTAGCTTCTCCGTCAGCTTCTTCAGTGGCCTCTGACTCTCCGCCCTGCTTGCTGTCCTCACCTTCGCCTCCCTCGGGGCTCGTGAGAGAACTACAAATAACACTTCATTCGCACCCCTTTCTCCAAATGCAAAAGAAATGAATAGGAAGTGAACACAACTCACCGCTCGTCATTCGCATCGCGGCTGGTCTCATCCTTGACGGAGCTGTTTGAGGCGTCTTCCTCTGCAGCCGCAGGAGCCTCCACAACAGCCTCAAGCATTTATGTTGGTTTTAAGAAAGCAAGAAGCAAAACAGCTATACTAAATGGTATCCAAACATCAAGAAATACGCCAAACTTTGCTTCTATACGGAATTGGTGGCGTTTAAAAAGTGACGTCGAACCTCCTCCTTCTTCTCAACCTCGACGACAACAGGGGTGGCCTCTTCAGTGCTCATGGTAGAGTCAGAAATTGATGAAGGCGAAAGCTAACTGAAATCACATCATCCTTGTTCGAAAATGGTCTAAAACTAATTCAAGATCGAGCGCAATAGGGGGAAATGACAGAACAATAGGTTTGCAATTCATGCGACAAACAACTCGTGTCCGTGTATTCACGGGAAGGAGGAAGGAAGCCACACCCACCACGACCCTTCTTTATCTTGGCATGTAGCCAAGGCGGGAAAAGCCGAGTAAGAGACGGAGTCTCAATCGGCGGATACGATGAAAGGGAAGAATCGCGGAGGAGTACATTGGAAAAAATATAAAGTAAGAAAGTGGGTTGCTAGCAGAAATAGCTCCCCTTAAGTGACAATCTAATCTCACGCCTTGGCGAAATCACGAAGTCACCAACGATTTAACATATTTCGTTCTGCTCGCGGTAATCGCCACCATAAATGTCCGCTAATATCCGCTAATAGAACAACATGCATACGGCCGTCGAGGTATTTCAAGACCAACACCCTAAACAAAAAAGACATAGACAGCGAGCGAAAAACCCTCCCGGCAACATCCCAGCATTTCGAATAACAAATACAGTAATTCACAGTTCTAAACATGCACATCATTTGCTATTTAAATTTCTAATTTCCCCAAGCAGTATTAGTAGGCATGTAAAGTTCCACTTACTGGCACTTTTTAATGAGAATTATATATGATAACTAGAGACCCAAGTTTAAAGTATTTTTTAAGCTTCGGGATATAAATAGATAGCGTGCAGCTTGCTGTAAATATCAGCGATAAGGTAAGCCTCGAGGTATTCAAGTGAGAAGAAATAAGAATGTAAGTTAAGAACGAATAGAAAGAAAAAGATGACGCCAGAAATAGAAGAAACAAGTAAAGATGAGACGCACAGCCTCTGACACATGGAAACCGAGTCAGACTCGCCGCCCACTGGCGGACGCGCTGGGATGAATGAGAGGGATGAGGGATGTGAGAGAGAGGAGAGAAAGATTAGGGAAGATGAGAGAGAGAAAGAGAATGAGATATTGAGAGGGTAAAGTAGGGAGGAACGAAAGAAGAGTGAGAAGGTCAGCGAAGGGGGAACTGCAAGAGGGTGCAAGACGGACAGTTGAAGGCTAGATGGAAGAAAGGAGAAGACCACTGCAAAATCGAGTAGAGAGAAAGAGACATGAACGACAACATAGAGCAGTGGAAGTAGAGAGTGACATAGAGAGGAGAGAGAGAGGCCGAGGACGAGAAAGAGAAAGAGTAGGAGAAAGAGAAAGAACGAGAGACGACGAGAGAGAGAGAGAGAGAGAGAGAGAGAGAGAGAGAGAGGACACGGGCGGCGGCCGCGAGTAAGGCCGTGCTGCCCCGCGGCTTCGGCGGCCAGGCGACTAGGTGTGCGCGCACAACAGCAGCGATGGAGGCAAGTGCTGGGTGGAGAGAGGGAGGGTAGGCGGGCGATGAGAGGGAGAGGGAGAGAGAGAGGGGGAGAGAGAGACAGAGATAGAGAGAGAGAAGAGAGATCGAGGGGACTCTAGGCAGTGATAGATGGAGAGCAATGAAGTAATTGTATGCGTGGGGAATCTAAAGGATACTCAGAGATAGAGGACGAAAAGTAGAAAAAAGTTGAGAGGGCTGGTAGAAAGAGTATGCAGAGCTTGACAGGGAGGGGGAAGAGTTAGAGAGTGGGTGAGAAGTGGAAAGAGAGGAGATGAGAGAGCATACGAGTGGTGGAGACGTAGAGATGGAAACAGAAAAGAGAGAGAGAAGAAGCATCTCGAGGATGAGCAAGAGGGAATGACTGCTCGACGCGACCGCATCGCATCGCCATTCGGAGGGAAAGCAGCAGCTGCGTTTCCTATTCACACTCTCTTTTCTTCTCTCTCCTTGCTCTCTCTCCATCCCTCACTCCCTTTCTTTCTCTCCCCCCTCTCTCCCTCTCCACTGCTCCTCTTCTCTCCTCACTCTCTGCATCTCTCCTCGTCGTATGATCGCCCTCTTTTCTCTTATCTTTCTCCTCATTCTTCACTCCCTACTGTAATATGTCTTTACTCTCCAAAGACTACATTCACTCTCGCTGTCTTCTACCCTATCACACCTGCGCTCTAATGCATTTTGTCTTTACCATCACCAAACACTCTCTCTCCCCTTTTCTATACTCTCATCTCCTCTCTCTCTCTCTCTCTCTCTCTCTCTCTCTATCTCTCTTTCTTTCTTTCTCTCTCTCTCTCTCTTTCTCTCTGACTCGTCTTCTTGCACACTCTCTTATGCTCAAGCTAAGCAAGCGAAGAGGTGAGACAAGACCTGATCCGTGCAGAGAATGGAGGGCGCCAAACCAATGGGACTCAAAACGAAGAGATACATAAAGATCGGGCGGGAGAAGAACTGAGCGAGGGACTGAGAGAGAGAGAGAGACCGAGGTAAGGAGTAAGAGAATGAAGTCAAAGATGGTCAGAGGGGACGCGCACACTCTAAGGGTCCTATTGCACGGTACCGACTGACCACTCTCATTTCTTTTCTTCGCTCTCTCACTTCTTATTCATTCTCTCACTAAAGATATCTCTTCCTTACTCGTCCTCTCTTTCATCCTTTTCTTTATTCTGTTTCTCCCGAATGCACGTCCTTTCATTTCTGGTTCTTCTCACGTCTCACATTCATTCCTGCTTAAGGAAGTAGGGGAAGAAGAGAGAGAAAGGAAGAGAGAGAGAGAGAGAGAGAGAGAGAGAGAGAGAGAGAGATGAACACAATGGTCTTGGCTACGTGAATGGAGAAAAGGTAGAAATAGTAGATTGAAGAACGGGTCAGAGGCAAGCGGTAGTCGAATTGTGAAAAATGATCTGAAAAGAAGCAGGTGAGAGACTATGAAATAAAAAGGCTACATAGATGGAAAGCACGGAGAAGTGAGATAGAGAGAGAGAGAGAGAGAGAGAGAGAGAGAGAGAGAGACGGAGGGGAGGGAGAGAGAGAGCGATTGATATAGAGGCTTTAAACGAAAGGTACATAAGAAATGGAGCATTTGAGTGTTATATTGGAAGGAGAAGCATGGGGAGAATGGAGCGAGATATGTTAAAGAGAAAGAGAGAGAGAGAGAGAGAGAGAGAGAGAGAGAGAGAGAGGGAGAGAGAGAGAGAGAGAGCGGAGAGTGGAAAAGGAGCGAGAGAAGGAGAGGAAGGACAGAGATAGAGAATGAGGAAGTTCAATACTAAGAAATCGAGGTGGAATATGTAGCCGTGAGTTGAAGGGAATGAGGGCAGAAGGGTGTTGTGGCCGGGAGGGGAAGAGAAAGGAAGCAAGGGAAGCTGGAGGGGCACTCATGGGTTGAGACAAATATAACCCATCAGAGGCTCTGCTACTGAAAGAAACATTTATATCTGTTTTCATCCAACTAGTATTCAATGATTTCTCTAAATATCTATTTACAAAAATACCTATGTACATAATATAGTGTATAATAATTAATCTATCAATAAGTTTTTAAGCCGCACAGCGAAACAAATGACAGGAAATGTATGCATCTAGTGTGCGTGATTTTGTGAATTATAGCATTATGTAAGGTTGTAACCGAATTTTTTTAATTGGTGAGAAAGGAGAAAAAGAACTAGAGAGATATGTAATGGATAATGACAGTGGCCCTTTTCCTATGACGGCTAGTTGAGTGCAATCTTCGACTTGTCGGAAGAGTCCGTTGAGGTGTGATTAGAAGCAAAGAAATACATAGTATAAGGTATTTATAGAGAACCCAGGAAACAATAACGAATATAGTTTAATACAGATGCATTCACAACACGCGCCTTGGCAAACGGGCCACTCAAAGACCAGCTCCGCTACGAGTGCGCAACGACCACTCACTGTCCCAGTCTCTACTCGTCTTGGGAATCAACTAATTCTAAGAGCGAGAGCCTGCACACATAAAAGAATAAGTTAGAGCCTCTAGTATAGTATCAGTACGGACATACCCCTGTGGTCTAATACCTCATTTCGATATGTACCTCGATAGCCTTCCCTCTAGTAGAACCCCTCCCTCTAACAGTGCCCTTCCCTCGCAAGGGTATTGAAAATAGTACCTCAGAGGGTGCTAATAAAGAAAATACGGTATTCATTATTAGTAACGGATATGTTTGTGTGCGTACATAGGTGTTCTAACTAGATGGTAACTGCCTTTTGCAATGCAAGTATACACATGAAGAACACAATTGAGCACGCGAGTGAGCTAAAAAACACAAACAATCCAATTAAATACCCTGAGAAACCTAAGGTGGAAAGGATAAGGGTCTACAAAGGAAGGAGATATATAATGATAGAGGGAAAAAAGGAGAAAGAGAGAGAGGAGAAGAGGGGGACGAGAGAGAGAGAGAGAGAGAGAGAGAGAGAGAGAGAGGAAGAGAGAGAGAGGAGAGAGAGAGAGAAGATTGAAGAAGAGAGAGGCGGGATGGAAAAGAGTGGAGAAAGATCTACAGGCATACCTCAAAAAGAATTTTGAATGAGAGAAAGAGAGAGGAAGGTCGGAACCCTAACTGCTCCTGCAGCTGTTGTTTCTGCCTTCACCATGCAGAGAGAAAGAGTGTGTGACACGAGGAGTAGAGAAGGCGAGAGAGGAAACAAAAAGAGAAGAAATGCAGAAACATAAAAAGAAGGAGAGACAGAGAGAAGACTCATTGCTTTGACCGTTCTTTTGAGAGAGAATAGTGGGCAAGGCAATGGAATGGAGAGGCACAAACACCTGCAGGACTATTTCTGCTACTCTTTCTCACTCTCTTAGAGATGGATGAAGGAGAGAGAGAAGGAAACGAGAGAGAGATGGAGGAAGGAGAGAGAAAGGGAGAGAGAGAGAAGGAAACGAGAGAGAAAGAGATGGGGGAAGGAGAGAGAAAGGGAGAGAGAAGGAAACGCGAGAGAAGCGGTGAAATAAAGTGTGAGGACTTCAACGGTTGGATTTGCTTTGCCTGCCGGCCATGTTTATCAGTCATGAGAACGGCAAAGAGCATCGTCTGCGAATCATTTCGGTCTGAATTTAGGCGAGACGTAAGATATCCTCTCAAGAGGCTGGAAGATGGAGAGAGAGAGAGAGAGAGAGAGAGAGAGAGAGAAAGAAAGAGAGAGAGAAAGAGAGAGAGAGGAGGAGAGAGAGAAAGAGAGAGAGAGAGAGAGAAAGCGAGAGAGAGAGCGCGCGAGAGAACTACATATAGGAAAAAAAAGTCTCATTTTCGTAATATGATGGTCGCGTGGTTACTCTCCCTGACAATGAGATATGTTATTATCAGAGCAATTCCAAGACCAAAAAAAATAAATAAACTATTCCAGTCTTATTTAATCGAACTTTCTATTTGTGTCAACTATTCTCTCTCTCTCTCCTTCCCTCCCTCTCTCTCTATCTCTCCCACCCTCTTTCTAACACTTTCTCTCAATCTCTCCACTCTCTCTCTCTCCACGCTCTCTCTCTCTGTCTCTGTCTCTCTCTGTCTCTTCCTCACTGTTTCCCTCTGCCGCTGTTCTCCTTATCACACCTTTTTCTGATTCACTGCAGAGCCGGAAGCGGGATCACGGAGGGATTTCGCCTTCCCACAGGGAAGAGGGCAAACATTAGTGACGAACATGTAGACGCAGTGAGAAGGGAAGAGAAGAGAGCAGACTCACTGAGAGAGGACATCACAAAGACAAGACGAGGAAGGAGGGTGAGGGGGAGAGGGAGAGAGACAAGGAGAGAGAGAGACAGGGAGGGAGAGAGACAGGGAGGGAGAGAGACAGGGAGGGAGAGAGACAAGGACGGAGAGAGACAGGGAGGGAGAGAGACAGGTAGGGAGAGAGACACGGAGAGAGAGACAGGGAGGGAGAGACTCTTCCCTTTCTTGTTCACAGTTTATGAACTATATGTTTACCTATCGATGTAAGGAATATGGCTTGGTTGCGGTGAATATCGCGCATTTCAAATAATATTGCATTCAGTTTTCATCTTCTGTTCGCAGACTTAACGAAGAATTTTTCCTTGCAAGTTTAGAGTTAGCATTGTCTCTACGTGTAGAAGTTGCCCATTTCTCAATGTAAAGATGGACAAGAAGAGATCAAGAAATGAACGACCACTGAGAACAGCGAGGTAGAGATTGACAAGTGAAGAGAAATGTTTTCGGGGAGACAACTGGAGCATTCATCAGTTTAGTGAATAAAACAAGGATAAGCTCTTTATTAAAATGAAGAAAAAATCTAGAAAGGGAGAATAAATAAGCTGGAAATATCACTTTGGAAAAATTGGATGTCCAAACAATGTTTTCCAATTAATTTTTTTTTCGGTTTTTACCACCAACTCCAGTTCCAAAATCGTGCGAGATTAGAATGGCACAACCCAACATACTGTGAATGCCCCACAAATAGAAAACCTGGATGTCTAACATTTATCATAAACGGTTGGCATGGTCGAACGAAAAGATACAATTCAGCAATGAATAGATGGAAGAGCAGTGGGTACAAACTTACCATCTCAATGTCGACATGCCAAATATAACGAAAAAAATACTGAAATAAGTATAGGCATCCACTGAGAACATTTGTGACTTCCTCGACGAAAACAATGAATGGGAATAACTTATTAGTGCATTGAGAGAAACACTATCTAGTATTGTACGGTTATTTTCAAACCAAGAAGTAGGGAGGGGGGGGGGGTTAAAAAGGAGGGAATTGGTCAAGGGGACTTGCTGCCCCTCGAGGAATCGTCGTCACTGTGATCGGAATGCACTCCCGTCCCGTTCCCTGCAACCATTCATCCTTACAACTCATTCTATTCTTGTGATTGCCCCATCTAGCATAAGAAACAGAAAAACGGCCACTGGAATACTCAGCCGATTCTGCAATGTCTTCTAACAGTATTCTGAATTCCTGTAGTGCTAATTGTCTCCCTGACCATTCTTATCCTTGTGCGGCGAAGCAGGGGAGGGAGATCGTTTGGAGGCGGGAGAAGGAGAGCGGTCTCCGCCTCCCTTGCCTTTGTCAGAAGGGGAGGGGGAGCGAGAGTCTTCTCGCTTCGCTTCGACCTCCTTCTTCACTGGAGATCTGCTGGCGCTTCTCTCACGGCTCACGCTCCTCTTCTTCGAATGTTTCTTTGACTGCAAGCAGAGTTCTCTCTCAATTAGAAACAGAATCCATGGACAAGACAGACACACAAACAGTGAAAGAGAGAGAAAGAAAGGAAACGTGAGGCGGAAACAGAATTATGTGCCTTCCGAGGCACCCTTCTGCTATGGCAACGGAACCTGCAAGGGGAGAGGCCTTCCTGGCCGAGTGTCTAGCAACCATTCCTGCATACTTCTCTCATTCTCATCTTCCTATCGATTTCTCCCCCATGGAAACATGGCAACCACAAGAAGACAGCAACGATTCCTTATCCGTCTCTCTCAATGGATTGGATAAGTAGAAAGATGCCTTTTGCACTCTCTTCCCTACTTTACGGAGACGTCGTTGAATGGCTGCTCGCTCTTGGTGTCGATGTTTCTCGAGCTTGAGTTGGTGGTGAAGGGGCAGATGGAGGAGACGGTGGAAGAGGAAGAGTGGAAGAGGAGGAGGTGGTGTTGATGGAATGGCTTGGCGGTGTTCGTGAGCGGAGCTAGAACGGGTTCTCAGTGCTGGCAACACCACCCCCTCTATCTTTTCATTCTTTTACTTCAAAAATGTGCATTTCGAAACCCGGAAAGGAATTAAGAGACTTTTTGTCCCATGGCTCATAGATCTGAAGAAAAGATGAACAAACAAGGAGGACAAGCACAGAGGGAGCGGCAAAAAGGCTTCCAGTGGGACGGTAGGCTTCCCACGGTGGCTAACCCGGAGAAGGCGTAATTATGCTGAAAGTATTGGAAGGGTGTCTTCCTCAGAGTCTACCTTCTTCTCCTTCTTGGGGGAGGGAGAGCGCGAGACGCTGCGCGATTTGGAGCGAGAGATGCTTCTACTCGGACTTCTTCTAGTCTTCCTGGACTTGGAGAGGGAGCGGGAACGGGATCGATTACGGCGGGGAGGAGGAGAACCGCTGTCATTGCGTCTTCTTCGTCTGCAAGAAGCACGCTATGCAACTCCAAATGTCAAAAGAGCTCGACAGGTCCAACAAAGCAATATCCAAGGAATGGCTCACAACATTCCTGAGGCAGAGAAAATTGCTGAAATTTTTATGGAAATTGAACTCACTTCCTGTCACGGCTACGGGAGCGGCTACGGCGGTCACGTTTCTTCGTCTTGTGGTCACGGCTGCGAGAGCGGGAACGAGATCTGGAAGGGAAGGCCTTTGGATGGTGGGTCATGACTGGAAAGAGTCTTCCGAACAGACCGAGAGCGCGAGCGCGAGCTGGAGCGACCGCCGCGGCCGCCTCTGAGAGGAGAACGAGTCTCATCGTAGCGCCACGCGTCGCTTCCCTTCGGAGACCCTTTCGCGAATTCCACTTGGACACTGGAAAAACGAGGACATCGGCATCATCAAAGCAGAAACTATTAGCCAACTTTGTGCTTCCTCTCAATGCTCCCCTTTCCTCCTCGCCAGCCGATCAGCTGATCAAACAGAACAATGACCAAGTGCATTTTGCCGCCAATCGCAATGACAACAAACTGCTGGACAAACTCGCTATTTTGATTCCGGAAATAGACTCTGACAAGTAACCCCGTTTAAACGAATAATATTTTTTTGCGCAACTAACAAAGTCACTCCTAAATCATCGACTTTTGTAATTCTCCGGAAAATGAGGATAGAGAACAAACCGATCGCCTAATATTGTGCGTCCATTAAGGCGGTCGACCGCATCTTCGGCATCGCGGTAGTGTTCGAATTCGATGAATGCGAATCCATTCTTCATCGCAATGTCCGAGACCTTGCCATAACCACGGAAAAAGTCCTGTTAAAAGCCTCCGTTACAATTTACTATAGATTGAAGAAACGGTATAACTGTCGCAGGAAAGAACAAAAGCAGATAACCTCAACATCTCGATGGCGCGCGGCGAAGGGAATGCGTCCGAGATAGACACGAGTTTTACCCATCTTCTCGAGATGGCAAGGCTCCCAATCTGCAAAGAAGAAAAAGATAATTCTTATCTATTCATTTATAATAAAAATTCTTTTTTTATTAATAAAGAGGCAGAAATAGACTCGTGGAAGAATAAACGGCATGTATGACAGCGCTCTACAAGCACGGGAACATGGAATGACGACAGCTGAACAAACAAAAGCGAGTGTGCCAGACAGCGAGAGCACTTTTTCTTGATTTTGAACAGGCCCCAACATCAAACTCACCATGAAAGAGTTAATGGCTAAATGTTTAAGAAATAATTTTTCCTTAATATCTTCAAAACTGTAGGTTTATTATTTTATTCTCTAAAAGCTTGTTTACAGTTCGTTAGTAAGCGAAGAATTAAATAAGACGTTTAAAGCCATGGCCTACGAAGGTGTGCATTTGAAGTGAGTAGTGCAAATATTTTTTGGCTACTTTCCGAAATATGAATGTTTGCACATCAAAGAATTGAATACTATTCGAAATTGAAAAAGCATTCCACTGTGATTACTTTGGATTCATATTACTCGTTACAAAAGGTCTGCAAGCTAAATCGGAGTATTTAGATACCAGTTTCCTCGAATTGTTTGCGTTATGGTCAATAGATGCGATGATGTGGCTTTTGTTGGCCGGTCTCAGCTCTCGCAACTTCATTCTTTCATTGTTTTAGGAAGATGAAGCTGGTCCGCTTCTTGATGAAGCTCTCTCACGAGACTGTCACCATTGAACTCAAGAATGGCACTCTCGTCACAGGAACTATCGCGGGTTTGTTACATGATTTCCTCGTAACTTTTCGAGGCCACAACCTGAGTTCATTTATAATTATGATAGAACCCTCCCGGTTGCGAATATATTTTGATTAAAAGTGAGACAAAAAGTATGCGATAACTTGTCGGTACCTTTGAATGATATCGGAAGTGTTTCACAGGTGTGGATATCGCGATGAACACGCATCTGAAATCTGTAAAGATGAAGCTGAAGAACAAGGACGATGTCAACTTGGACGCGCTCACTGTTCGAGGTTCATATCAAGATTATTTCTTTGCCTACAATTAGTGCAATGTATTTCTAAGCTAGTTCACATATTTTCAACACAGAAATTAGGGTTGGAGTTCATAGTAGGAAAATGACTGTCGGGCTTTATAAATATTTTCTGAGGTAAGTTCCGGATATTTGGGAGGGACTTCTAGGTGGGGAAAGTTGTTCTGAATATTTAAAAAGGTGGGGGGGGGGAGTGTTGGCTAGCGTATTTTTTCTCCGTTCTTATGGCTTTGCTGTCGACGTGGTAGAGTGTCATCATGGGAAGGGAAGGCCGTGTGCACCTTTGGTGCTGGCTGGCACTGAACATCATTGTGTACTCTTTTCAACAACCAGGATACAGTATTTGACTGGATCCTCTTCCAACTTCTTTAGGTGAACTTTTACTTATCAGGCTGGTATTCGCGAGAGCAATAGAGGCCATGTTTATCGATGGTATAGAAGTGGACCCTTGAGAAACTTTCGAATGAAGTACGTGTACACTCAATATAATTCAAATTATCTCAAACCCTTTATTCTTCTCCATTCCATCCCCAGTGCATGAAGTGGATTTTGGCATTTAAAAAGTTATGATCGGAACATTCAAAAACTAGTTCTGTAGAAATGGCGATTCACTTCATATAATAATACTTTGTTCGCAAACGTGTGTTTCAGAAGTGTAGAGCGAAAGAATTCTTGCAGGCAACAACATCCGTTACATTATCCTGCCCGATTCGTGTCCGCTGGATACTCTTCTGGTGGATGAGGAGCCGCGGAAGAAGGCTGCGAAGAGAGCGGCTCGAGGGGGTCGCGGCGGTGGAATTCGCGGTGGCTGGCGTGGCCGTGGCAGAGGACGCGGCGGACCGCGAGGAGGGGGCGGCGGCGGTGGCCGGGGTGGGCCTCCCAGGCGTTAAGACCATTCCTCTCACTTCTATTCTGGTATCACTTTCATTTTCTTCTTGTATTCTTTCGAAAGGTATATCTTCTTCACCTCTTTATATCGTATGTTACCACTTCCGTTACTGTTATCCTCTAATAGTCGTTTATTATTTAAGTATTCCTAAGTTGACATTCGGTTTTTAGTTGATGTGATGACGGTTGTCATTTCGTCCAACCAAGTTCTCTTACTGCTGACCGATGTAGTCGACAGATCTCTTTCATCCACTTGCGTTGTTATAAATGTATTTATCATGACATCTTGTTTTATTGCAGGGATGAATTATGAATTCTGTGATGCACAAGGAATTGGTGCTGGCATGGATAAGAAGAATGTGGGCATGATAGCCATGTGTAAGTCGGTCGTGGAGTAGAACGTATTTGGACAAGTTAAAACTGTATCCAGTAGGTAATGCTGATAAGGGCTGTTACGTTGGCGTTATTCCTTCAGAATGGAGTGTTCGCTATGTTGGTTCTAGAGACCTGACCGCCTGGAAGGATACCCTTTTCGAAGTGGTTATCTGAGTTGTGCCACCACTTGTTTGGAGCTGTTGTGAAAATGGAAACCGGGGCTTATTGGGGACAGCAGGGAAATCGGGTTGGCGAGAAAAGGTCCACCCAGAAGACTGACTTGGTGACCTCCAAGCCGGGACTGCAGGCACAACCTAGAGGGACCGTCATAGGGATGTACTATGTGAAAACCATTGATTTCACAGGCGTAGGTACTCGTTCTCTTCGTCTGGTCAGCAATTCTCATTCAGATCATCTTCGTCGTGCCAGCTGAAAGGAGAACCAAGACGACCAGGAATGCCTTCGCTATCTCTGCCAGCACTTCTTGCACGCACAAAGGAATCTGAGATGCACGGAGGAATCGAAGAACGGAGAGAAACACAAACGATTACATACAACTAGAGATTGCTTAAATCTGATTATAAGTCAGACGGTAACTTCTTTCCATGTAGAAAGGCACCTTCAAATGCTCTTTCTCAACCTATGCATATTAATTTTCGTTACGTAATTCTCATTGAGTGCAAATTACAGAACATGAAAAACAAGCAACGCTTCAGTTGCGTCGAAGAAAAACGGCTGAAACGGTGGAAAGCTGTTCAAATAGGAAGACAGGGAGGGTCGTAAAGGGAAGTCTGCTTCCTGAGGAAGAGGAAGAGCAGAGGATGCCATTCTTTCACTCTTCGTGTCTGTTAACGTATGAAAAGAAGATAAATGCGTGGATATTTTCCTAGCTAAGGTGATGGAGAAGCACCAAAATAGACAGCCGACTCCACGAGATGGGCTGGGATTTCTGGCAGCAGATCGACTCCAGACCCCCTTGAGATTGCAGACAACAAGAAAGTGAAGACGGAGGCGGCACAAGGAGTACTTCGCGATGTGCACAAAGACGGTTTGAACGACGTAACCGATATTCGAATAGCCTGAAACCGAGAGGGAGAGAGAAGGAGACGGAGAGAGAGAGAGAGAGAGAGAGAGAGAGAGAGAGGGAGAAGGAGACGGAGAGAGCGATTTGAAAGAAGAAATAAATATGGGGTTGAAATTAAAGGAGGTTGAAAGTCGTTAACTCCTAACACGAAATGCCTGATCTTTTATAAGCAATGGCAATTTGCCAAGATCCTTGCTCTCGTAAAGCAAGCATTTTCCAGGACAATTTTAACTTGGCGGTTTGCGTCCGGTAGTGAATCGTGCATGTGTCAGCATATATTTCACGGCCTATGGAACCATATTTCACCCCTCGCTGGTCTACTCTGCTCCGACAAGCGTTTTAGACCGAAATTTAGTTGGCGACAACTGTTAAATTTAAAGTTCTGTGCAACACACTAATTATTCCCTTAGGTTCAGGCAACACATTTCAGATGGAAAATACTCCTTTAACTTTTAGTTTGGAAAATTGGCTTTTTGCTGGTGCATTCGCAAGCTCAATCCGGACACATTCACAGAATCATCCTAATAGCGAAAATTTGAGTTTTCGCCTCCTTTAATGTCTAGAATTTCTTAATTATTTTATGTTGTGACTAACATTTAGTCTGTTTCTGGTTTCACACTGACTTTATCGGAAGTCTAGAAGAATTTACACCTATGTAGCTAAATACAGTTCCGCCCACGAGCCGAGGATACGGCTCGAGAGGATCCGAGCAGCTCGAGCGGTTCTAGCCAAGTTAAATTAAAAATCGGAGAAAAATATTCATAGGATTGTGTTGATATTTCCTGAAAAATTGAGAGGTCCGCAATGGCTCGAGCGGCTCCGTGCGACTCGAGACACAAAGAGCCACTCACAAGTTAAAACTCGATTTCTTCAGTTGTTGCTAACTCAGCAACTAACTATATAACTCAGTATCTTCAGTACTTTTTACTTCTACTAATACAGGAGAATGTGCTGAAGTCGAAAATACTTACGATATCCTTCGAATCACTTTCTCCGATTTTAAATTTGACTTGGCTCCTTCGGCTCCAGCCGTATTCTATGGTTCGTGGGGGTACTGTTTGTATGTATGTATGTACATATCCCTGTCTTAATATTCGTCCATTCATGATTGTCCAAGTAGGATCCAATCAAATCTGGCTAAACAGAGGTCGGGGGTCTTCCAGGTCGCCATTCTGATAGTACAAGGGTGTATGAGCACAGTCTGGCGATCAATGAAGAGATGCATTTATTTAAAAGACTACTTATTGTATCTTGTTCAGGTTAAAGATATAAAACAACTAAAACCTCCGAATGTACCGGTAATCGAAGCAGGCATACATGTCATGAATGGAAAGTGAGGATCACATAATGGGGGATTTAATCAAGAATCATTGCAAATCATAAAGCTCAGAGAAAGTACATACATACATATGTATATTATCAATAAATTTAAATAAATATATAATTAATATTTAGTCTATAAATTTAAATTGCTCAAATTGTTAATAGTTTGAGTATGAATGAGCTATGTATGTAGCAGTGTCTATGCAGATGTCGTTCCATACTCAGAGTGAGCGAGTATTGGAGGAGCGTTGCTGACTCCAACTGAATTGCTGTGGCTTCTGCGAGCCTCTTCATCGCCTTCAATTATTCAAAGTGGAATTGGAATTCATTAACTGTTCTCTTCCGTACTCGACATTGTAGAGAGTGAAGTTGTCATTTGTGTATTTTCGCCACTTCGTCGATGATTGCTGGGCGGAACGATTGAAATGGCAACGGGATCATCCGGAGAGTAGCCAGCGAGTCGGGCCGGAGAGAAGAGATCCGCCCAGAATACGGCCTGCAAGTCAATGGTTGATTGTATCCCATCTACCGTAATCTTCTAGATTCGTTTACCGTATACACAGCGACGAGGGTGCCAACAATGGCCCCCACGAGGACGTCACTCCAGTGATGCCAGTTGTCAGTGATGCGGGTGAAGCACACGTAGAGGGCCACTCCCATCAGAAGGGTCTGCACCATTGGGAGGAGCAGACGAGGGGCTGGGCGACCTCCTAGTCGGCATTGCAAGTACAACTGCAAGCATTGACACAATTACTTTCGGTAATATTTTAAAAGTGAACGTAGAATAAGAAACATTTTCTAGTTTAAATTTTTTCTTTTTCTTTCCATGTTCCCCCAAAGACAGACCACGCAGAAGACTGCGGAGTAGACTGCAGTGGCAGAGTGGCCAGAGAAGAAAGAAAGACGGGCTTCGTGGATCTGAGACGGGATGCCCGTGCATTTGTAGTCCGTGATGTATCTGCCAGGCAGGTTGGCATGTCACAATGGTGAAACGCAAAATGTTTATGGTAATGAGATGAGAGAGAGGAGAGAGAGAGAAAGAGAAGAGATAAAGAGAGAGAGGAGAGAAATAGAAAGAGAGAGACTGCTTACTTGTGTTCCAGGCCTGCCGCACAAATAGTTTCCAGACCGCCCTCGGGCTTGCAGACATCGAGGAAGTGTGGACGGAGACGTCCCATTGAGTACTTCGCTATTTGAGTGAGCACCGCTTGAGCGACGAAGCCAACTTGAGAGTAGCCTGCAAACAACAACAATAGAAAAATGAAAAGGAAATGAGTGATAGTGAATTGGGCAAGGAGAGAGAGAGAGAGCGAGAGAGCAAGAGAAAGATAGAGAGAGAGAGAAAGAGAGTGCCTAACATAAACTGTGAATAGCAATGCATGTGCATGCATATAGAGAGGGAGAGAGGGAGGGAGGGAGAGAATGAACGAAAGAAAAAAAGCGAGAGAGAGAGTGAGAGAGAGAGAGAACAGCCTCGGTTGGGGAAGACTGTTTCTTCATCAGGAAGAAAAGCAAATAGCAGCAGCCGGGTCGCTACTATAAGGCAGGTACACGAAGAAAATTGAGAATAAATAATTCTGATAGACAAACCAAAATAGACTGTCGACTCGACAAGAAAGGCCGCGACACTCGCGTTTCGCCAGCGGTAGGCACGGCGATGCGATTGACGCTCCAAGCAGTGGACTATGTAGAACTCACTCGAGAGGATCTGTAGAGAGAGAGAAAGACAGAGAGAGAGAGAGAAAGAGAGAGAGAAAGAGAGAGAGAGAGAGAGCGAGGGACCGAGACAGAGAAAGAGAGAGATAAAGAGAGAGAGAGAGAGAGAGAGAGAGAGAGAGAGAGAGATAAAGAGAGAGAGAGACCGAGAGAGGGAAAGAGAGATAAAGAGAAAGAGATTACGAGAGAGCAAAGATATAGAGAGGAGGAAACTAAAGAAAGAAGATTGTAGCTGACTGACTGCAATGATAGTAATGAGAAGAGCAAGTACGACAAGGAGAGAAGCCGGGACAGTGTTGTCATGGAAAGACATCCTAATCGAGTCGTCATCACAGAAGAAACCACGGCGGAATTGACCCGTCAACTGGGGGATGATGTAAGCGAGGGCGCCTGTGGAAGGTGCCAGAGATTCAGTAAACACATCCAATTCTTTTCGACTAATTAAAATATTATATTTATTTAAATGGCAAGAAGAATTACCAGTGGAGAACAGGACTTTGTTGCCGGCCTCTAAAGCCTCCATCCGGGCAGATTATCTAAGGTTCGGAAAGAGAAAGAAATGGCACTGGATAGCCCCTCCTGCACCCTTCTCAGTGCGTGCCCTTTGCACTCTCTTTGCAGATCAACACGCTTGTCGCTCTAGTCACTTCTTATCTCTCTCACTCTTCCTATCATACACTGTCTGCTCTCTCTCTGCCTCTCTCTGTCTCCCTCTCTATCTCCCTCTCTCTCTCTCTCTCTCTCTCTCTCTGCCTGCCAGTCAGTGATCATTTACTTGACACCAAGTATTCAACACAATTTCACACGCCTTCTCATCATGATTACAACATTGTCCTGCTGGAGGAAGAGAGAAGTTCACGTGAAGGGCAGGAAAGGTTCCAGACTGATCTCGAGAGTTAGTCATTCTCTCACTCTTCCCATAGCAACATCAATATTATTGAAAAGTTTTAGTCCGACTAATTATGGTTGTCTGTCTGAAAATGGCACCGAAATATTTGTGTAGCAGAAAATCAAACCGAAGCCATAGAGGCAGAAGATGTTGATAACCAGGGCGACGGCTGAAATTTCTTGTGTAGTAGGGTCCATGGAAGGCTCGAATATCTATAAAGGGAGAGTTGTATTGCGAATTTATAAAAAAAGGATCTAAAATCATGATGGAAGATATAAAATTCTAAAATTAAAAATCTTTCAAATGATCTGCATATGAGCAAAGCGAAGAAGGAACAGCGAGAAAGAAAAAGTGAGAGATGAATGCTTACATGTATACAGAGCGAGGGAAAGCAGCTATAAAATGCTTCAGAGGAAAGAACTAATCATTGGAACTCAATCGATATTAGGGGCATGCTCCTTTTTCCGCTATCAGCCTTCCAGGCTACAAAGGCCACAGCTTATCAGTCACACCAACGTAAGGGAAGCAAGATTTTTGGTGCATTATTCACTTCAGGATTAGCGAATTCAACATCTGCCTCAAGGCGAAAGAAAACATTAAGCTTGCATTGATTTAGTCGTTTTTTGACCTCGCATTGCCTTCTCTGACAGAATATAAAAGGAGTATCAAATTGGAACTTGGAACGTCAGGAATGGGAAGTTCTTTGTCCTGTCACAAGACTTGAAACAGTTAGAAATAAGCTGATCGCTGTCCATTGTACTCCGTCTCCTCTCGCTGATGCGATTCATTTGCATTCCAAATTGAAAGTTTGCGTCAATTTTGATCCCTAATAAAGATGATAAGCCGATGATAGCAGAAAGAGTTTTGGCAGAAACGGAGGGCGACTGCTTATGGAGCGAATGAAGGGACGGGAGAGGCAGTGCTGGAGAGGGTTCTGGAGGAAGAAGGACGGGACGGGCACATGGAAGGAGCTAAGACAACTGAACTCTTCCACAACGGCCTTCTCTATGCTTCCTTCGTCTTCACTTGTCTTGTCAGTCAGTGACTGCCTGAATTCCTCGGGGCAGAAACTTCTTTGCCATTGTTACCTAGGCAACGTCATGCTTGCGTTTTATGAATCGACGGTCTTGCCATTTTGCTTAACCGATAGGAATTGCAATGTTGCTAACATTGCGTGTTTTCGCTCATTATGCTAGCTTCCAAATTAAACTGATAAGACCAGAGATGAACATAGATCTTGGGTCAGATGACAAACGGTGCAGTTCGCAATCACGTGGAAAAATTGACATCTTCAGGGTGGATTTATTTCAATGGCAAAAAAAAAAACATTTTCAAAGTCGTATATATTAGCATGAGATAAATTTTAGTTCTACACGAAACGGGGGAAGTGAGAGTTGAGAATGGAAATTGAAGAATCTCTGTCTATGCACGTCCAGGAGGACCGAGGCTTCTCCTTCGCGATTTCTCTTGTAATGCAACTGCTAGGAGGAATGCAACTCGTGTCCATTGAACAGCTCGCGGAGGGGGTTGCCCAGATGATCACATCCGGGCCCGTCGGCAAGGTCGTCGACCAGAGGAGCGAACGAATTTACGGTATATTCAACATTATTTATCTTGTTACGGTGTTCAAGCAGAAACCTACAGATGTAATTAAATTGGTGTTTTTTATACATAAGTATGTACATATCTCCAAATGTCTGCAGAATGCTAGATGGTTGGATTTCCCACTTTGCAGGGTATGAAATGGATTTAGATGAATGAGTTTCGTGTTCCAAGGAGGATTCAAGTCTTCTGTCCAGGAATGGCAATTTGTCTGGCGGGCAACAACTTCTCCATTCTTGCCACGTGCATTCTCTTTTCGATCTGTCTCTCTGTCTCGCCACAGTCCGTTGTCTATGTCAGTTACAAGGGGATTAGAGTGGAAGTGAGAGTGAGAGAGAGAGGGAAAACGAGAGAGAAAAAAGGAGAGAGAGAGAGAGAGAGAGAACTTGCAGACCCTGAGTCTGATCGCGGGTATCTTTTTCTGCGGGCTGTACCGCGTCTTCGTGTCTGCAGAGAAGACAATCGTCTCGCGAGACTGGGCAATTGTCTTGGCGACAGACGCCGGAATTGCGCGTATTTCAGTTTCATTTCAATTAAAAACAAATATAATCTACACATATTACATTACATTAAGAATATAGTATCTATATTAAAAAAAAACTAGTTGTACGCCTCAGGCACTAATGCGCTGACCACTGGCTTGGACCAGCTGACGAACGTCATTTCTCCTCTCATAATCGGAGGGATCCTTGCACTCGTTTCCCTTCGCACCGCATGCATTTCACTCGGTACAGAGAGCGAGAGAGCCAGCGAAAGAGAAAGAAAGAGAATAGAGACCAAGAGAGAGAGAAAGAAAGAGAATAGAGACCAAAAGAGAGAGAAGAAAGAGAATAGAGACCAAGAGAGAGAGAAAGAAAGAGAATAGAGAAGAGAGAGAGAGAATGAAAGAGAATAGAGACCAAGAGAGAGAGAGAGAGAGAGAGAGAGAGAGAGAGAGAGAGAGAGAGATAGTGAGTGAGTTTAATCGCCCCACAGGCGTCGCTTCCATCATCTCGCTAGCACTGAAATCGCTTCTTCTCTGGTCGCTGTACTCGCGTGTGAAGCGACTTCATATCAAAGTGGCAAAGAATGCAGAGGAGAATGAGGAGGGAGGAGAGAAATCTGCAGCGAACAAGGGAAAAGGTTCGAGAAATCCGTGTGGAACAGCCTGAACTAACAATGAGAGAATCAATGAAACCGAAACACTTGCAGATGGCTTGAACGTGTTGCACTTGCTGAGCATCTACTACTCGCAGCGCGTCTTCCCTGCGGCCATTGGAATGGCTCTTCTGTTCATGACAGTCATGGGCTTCGATGGGGTGTGGAGAGTGTCCCTGTCTGGTCTCTCCACTCCCCCTTCCCCTTCAGCTGGCAGTCGGATACGGCGCCTCTGCCGGGGTGCCCGAGTCCGTCCTCGGCGTGTTCCGCAGCTTCGGCTCTGTCGCCGGTGTGACCGGCGCCTTTCTCTACGCCCTCTTCGCCAAGTATTTCGGCGTCCGCCGCACGGGAGCCATCGGACTTGTTGTAAGTTGTCAACTAATAAGAATGTTTTTTTCATAGTCACTTAAACATTTCCAGCTTCAAGAACTCTGTCTGATCATCGCTGTTGCTTCGATCTGGCTGCCTGGCACGCCTTTTGCACCCGGAGAGTACTTCGGAAAGTGGAGGTAACTAAGATGAAGAAAGAGAGAAAGAGAGAGAGAGAGAGAGAGAGAGCGAGAGAGAGAGAGAGAGAAAGAGAGAGTAACTGCAGCTTCTCGTCATGGTGGTCGGCCTTCCTCGGTTCCTTCTCTCCCTCTCCCTCCTCCAGTCCCTCAGTCACTTCCCCTGAGGCAGTTGACTGGGCAAACTTCACGAGCAGCGATGGCCGGAGTCTCGCTTCCATCTTCGCCTTTCTCATCGGAATCGCCACGGCAAGACTTGGTCTGAGTTAGCGATGGAGTCTTGACAGAGAATCCTTCGTTCCACAGGGCTGTGGATGGCCGACTTGGCCATTTGGCATCTCATGCAACTGCACACTGAAGAAGCTGACCGGAACACTGTCTTCGGGGTTCACAACGCAATCTGTCAAAGCTTCTCCGTCTTGAAGGTTGGGAGAAGGAAAGTGAGGGAGGGAGGAGGAGGGTCAATGGAGAGGATAAAGTGACATGATTAGGATCTTCTGGTCATCGCTCTGCCCGATCCTTCCACCTTCGGCCTCTGCATTCTCCTCTCCTTCGCCTTTGTCTGCAGTGGTTCTGTCTTCTATCTCTACTATCTCTTCAAGGTATTCAAGAGAAGGAGAGAGGGAGAGAGAGGAGTAACAAAAGAGAGATAAGTAGAGAGTTACCGAATGGGTGGCGGAGGGAGTAGGAGATACAACAATAGAATGAGAGAAAGGTTTATTGGGATTTGGGTAGCAAAAGGGAGAATAGGAATGAGAGAATTCAGTGCTCAAGAGAACAAATCGTTGCTTCGAAAATACATAGTACTTTAACCCTACAGACGAAAGATCATTTCAGACCAGAAGAGAACGCTTGCCAGAAAGCGGAAAGCGAAGTCATTGACGAGAATGTTTTGTCCCGTTTTTTTTGTTTCCAATCAAGAGAGAAAATGAATGTACATATTTACACATACTATACACATGCATATTTCACATAACCTTTTGCAAAATTCCTCAATTTACAATTAACAGAAAATATGTACCTTTAACGTGACTGAAGAGGAGATCTTCCTGATTATTCGAGGTACATGATCCATTGATTCCCTTGGTGATTCTGCAAAAGAGGGATGACGAAGAGAATAAAACTGAGGGAGGAACTCAACAGAACAAACATTGAGAGAGTGACGAAGGCGCTTTTAGGGGAACGGAATTACAGGAGAGTCAAGGGGGGGGGCAAGGCTGTTCATGGTGAGGAGAACTTTCCATCAGGGTGATGTGAGATATCATAGAACGAGCCTTCTTATTATTCCTCGATTCATTGAGAGTGCAAATATACCCGAGGGGAAGAGGCACGCGAGCACTGCGAAGAGCCTCTTCGGGCACAAAGGAGAGAATTTGTGGCCACCATTGACACTCTGAAGGGGAAGGACTTGCCTGCATCCAATGGGGAATTCAAACAGACTGTGGGAATGGCGAATAATTATGTGAGGAATCCGAGTGGATAAACCATAGTTTCGAGAGTGAAAGGGAGACAAAGGGAGAGTGAAAGAGAGAGAAAGGAAAAGAGAGAGAGAAAGGAAAAGAGAGAGAGAGAGAGAGCGAAAGAGGGAGAGTTCCATTAGGATACAATGAGAGCGAAAAAAGGAGAGAAGAATGCGTGCAAAAGGAGTGGCATAACCAGAACGTGTTATTCCTAATGGTTTCCGAATATACGGAAATAAGTACAGATATGGATGAACGGATACCAACACACTCGTATAAGCAATAAAAAGAGAGTTGAAAGGAGGCGGAGTGCGAAGGAGGAAAAAGCAGATAAAGAGAGACAAATAGAGGAAGGATATTCAAGGAAAGCGATTAACGAAAGGGAGAGAGTGAATGAGAAAGCGAGAGAGAGAGAGAGAGAGAAAGAGCGAGAGAGAGCGAGAGAGCGGAAGACAGAGCAGGGGTTGGGATGTATGCCTAGACACCAGACGTAGTAGCTGAGAGCACTGTTCCGGCTTCAGGAAAGAAGAGTTACTGCTCAACGGTCTTCGTCACGATATTCGCCTGGATCGATGCAGTTTCAGTTTGCAAATACACGAAGAGACGATGAAGACAAAGGGTCAGACACAATGGGAGAGCGAGAGAGAGAGAGAGAGAGCAGATTGAGAGGGTGAGGAGGGCGAGGTATGAGAGGTTTAGAGGGTGAGGGAGAGAGGGAGTGAGAGATAGAGAAGAGAGAGAGAGAGAGAGAGAGAGAGAGAGATAGAAAAGAGAGAGAGAGAGAGAGAGAGAGAGAGAGAAAAGAGAGAGAGAGAGAGATAGAAAAGAGAGAGAGAGAGAGAGAGAGAGAGAAAAGAGAGAGAGAGAGAAAAGAGAGAGAGAGAGATAGAAAAGAGAGAGAGAGAGAGAGAGAGAGAGAGAGAGAGAGAAAAGAGAGAGAGAGAGAGAAAAGAGAGAGAGAGAGAAAGAAAGAAATAAAGATAAGGAGGGGAAGGTCTTCAGAAGTCACAAGTTCAGTGAACGCTAGAATGCTGCCTGACCACCTACTTACCGTTAGCAAAGAAGGCTAGCAATTTGACAAGGAAATGCGATCCAAGAGCATTTATGTTTGCATGTATGCTTCTCCTGGAACATTCGTCATTTCAACTGCTCTTTTCCTATAATTTATTTAGCATCTCTTAATAATGTGGCCAGATGTTCTTTTCTCTCAAAATGCAAGATTTATACAGGTACACAATCTCCAATCCAGTTAAAAAATGATCTCCATTTCAATAACTTTCATCCTCCATCACCATCCGCACCTCTCCTCGACATTCCAAATGTCCCAAGGCAATGATAGCTCGACCTAATTTATAATCAACCCAGCCAATCACCTCTATTTGTTTGTTCCCAGTTGACCTTCGTGTTAAAAAAATGTGATGTATGTTGAAACCAATAACACAACTTTATGACTTTAAAAGTCAAACATGTCACAGAATGAAAGATCTAAAAAGATATCGATTGCAGGTTTGCTAATATCGACAATAAACATTTGCTAATATCAACAATAAACAAAGTTAGTAAAACGACAGAAATTTACAGACCTTTTCGAATAATTTTACAAGAACTTTCAATTATCCTACAAGAATTCTATTCTTATGGGACACGTACAGATTTATTTAACAAGTTAATTGTAGGAATGAACTTGGTAGGGAGAAGACCTCTCAGAAGCCGAAAAGGCTGAATGTTCCTCCGCCGCCGTCTCCACTGTCTTCGGCAGACGCCCCATCGAATGCGAAGTTGAAACCGCCATCACCTTCAATTTCTTTACTTCTACCACTGCCAGTGAACGCCACAGAAAAGTTATGTTAAACGTGGCACATTTCCCAACTTCCATTCTGAGAGACATTCATTCCTTACCTGAATTAGAAGCCTCGTCCCCTCCCCCGGCATCTGCTCCGAACATGTTTAAGAAGTCGAGTCCATCCCCCTCCTTTTCACATCCGCCCCTCTTTTTCTCCGTAGCCCCCTGCATCATTGCAAGGAAGTCTCCGCCTGGGTCTGAAACAATTATCAATAAATGGCAGTATGAAAGTTCTTCTTGTCTTCGCATAACATATATTGAAGAAGGCAATCCTAACCATTGGAGTTAATGCTGATATTGAGAAGGAGATCAGGGTCGAGTTCATTATTGGCTTCTCTACCACTCGACGTTCCCTGAAGAATCTCGTTAAAATGCATTTCTCGGCACAAGAAATGAAGTCTTGCCACCGACCTGGGCATTAAAGAAGTCTGTGAGAGTATCCTGGGTTCCGCCGGCTCCACCTTGACTGTCCCCTCCAATTTGACTGTCTCCTCCACCCCCAAGCTCAAAGTAAAAGTTCCATCCAGATGAAATATGAAAGACAGCAGTTCTAATCGTAATGACCAACAAGGTCAAGGATGTTGTCGGAAGGCGCCTTCGTGCTCTTGCTTCTGGACGGCGCAGGCGGAGGAAGCTTTTCAGTCTGCTTGTTCAGGGGAGTGGAGTTCATCATGGCGAGGAAGTCGTTTCCATTTTCCATCTCTTCGTTTTGCTGAGTTTCTGGTGCTCCTTAAAAGGAATATTTACAACTCCGTTGTTTACTTATTTGTTGCAATCTCCACCTGATGAATAAATGAAGGAGGAACCGTGAGGGAAAGACTGCTCCGCCTGATCGACCTCTTGTTCTCCTTCATTTTCGACGTCTTGTTCTCCTTCATTTCCATTCCCCTCTCCATCCTCTTCTCCCACTACTTCTCTCACTTCCTCTTCCTGACCTTCATCTCCTAAATCCATAGTCTCCTGGGATTCCTGTTCCTGAGAAGAAAAAGAAGTTCCTTCGTCTGATTACACCGATCGGAAGAATGTAAAAGCTGACCCCTTCGTTTCGACATTCCTGCTCCTCCTGGTTGGCTTGATTCTGCTCCTCCGAGAAACCACTTTCGCAGTCAGGCTCTTCGTTCGATTCAACTCCATGATTTTCCTAGTAACTGAGAAGTGAACATAAAACCAGGAAATACGTTTTGTTTACAGAAAAAAAGGCTCATGAGAAAAGTAAAGAGACCCATTCCTGGTGGAGGCTGTTCTGGTTTGAGGAAACGAGAACAGAGTCGTTAGAAGCAGTTGCAGAGGCAGCCTTGACGGCCTCTTTCAGTCTCTGCACTCTGTTGGTCGAGTCCCCGGAGGAGCTCGAACCCGTAGCGCTCGATTCCGACTCCTGCATCCTTACTTTTATTATTTAAAAAACATACGTCAATGAGATGCAAGGTACTCAAAAACGAAACAAATGAAAGGGAAAGCAACATTTTCACAGCTGGCAAAGGATTCGTTGCCGACTTCCATTCGCTCCCCCTGGTGTTCTTCCGCGGGGGCCTCAAAGAGATAAACTACCCTTTACCCCTTTACTACAGACCTTTAATAAAGAATAAATTAAACGAACCAAGGCAGAGACCGCAGCCAGAGAATTCGGGTTGGCTTGCGGATTGCATTCTTCATCTTCTTCCATAAAGTTCGGATCCTAAATGCCGAGTAGTCAATATGTTGATGAAATGACAGAAAAAAATCCAATACAATTCCAATCACGAACTTGAGAATAGTCGAAGACCGAGCAGAGAGTTGTGTCGAGCAGTTGTCTTTTTTCCGCAATGCGTTCCTTAAAAAAAGGCAATCTGAACGTTCCTCAACATTTTGTCCACTGATTCACAAAACATTAAATTTACCTAATACTTCTGAATGACTGAAATGATGCGAATATATTAAGCAGGAAGAGGATGCAAACCTTGAGCTGGTCACTTTTCTTCTGTTCTTGCTCCAGCTTTTCGCTAACGGAGAGAGTTTTCACTCGCATCTTTCCGAATTCAACACAGAACTTCCTGAAGGGCATTTTGCGCTCGCTTTCCACTGAAATGAATAGAGGGGTCCATATTCTCTGCCTTTTGCACAAAAAACTAAACCGAGTTGCTTCTTCCTCTCGACCTGCGTCTCCATTGCTGATTTCTGCTCCTCTAATTCTACCAACCGCGCATTCAGCCGCTCCATCTCGGAGCGAGCCTGCAACCAGGGAACGCTAAGATAACCGAAGTCACGCATATCAGCTGTTTGGAAGATGGAGTAAACGTTATGTCTGGCTACCTTCTCCTGGTCGGCAATCCAGGGAGCACCCCTTATCTGCCTCTCATATTCTGAGCGGAACGCCTTCATTTGCCGTGTTCGTTGTCTGACTTCAGCCTTGCGTTCATCGAACTAAATATAAAAAAAAGTGATAAAGCATCGTCCGAATTAGCCAGGTCCCAAAATTAATGGAAATTCTAAAAGGTACCTCTTTGCGATCCCTACGAATTCTCTCCTCCAAAAGTGCGCGATATTCGCGTGTACTGGCTATTTGGCGACGAATTCTGCAAGAATTTTACAGCGCTAGAGCACAGAACACGAA
Source organism: Allodiplogaster sudhausi (assembly GCA_945643635.1). Taxonomy (NCBI): domain Eukaryota; kingdom Metazoa; phylum Nematoda; class Chromadorea; order Rhabditida; family Diplogasteridae; genus Allodiplogaster; species Allodiplogaster sudhausi. The sequence goes on from CALZFC010000005.1 coordinate 3,357,198, forward strand.
CATGGAAAACAAAACAAAACAAAAAACTCGGAAACCTGGATGTCTCCTGAAGGACAAAATCAAGTTGCTGCTGCGCGGTTTGACTACGGGCATTTGCCTTCTCCAACTCGAGCTTCTTCGCCGTAATCCTATTGTTCTGCTCCTCTTGCATCCTCGCCAACTCTCCAATTAAGTCAACGTTATCTCGTAATGTTAAAAAACCTGAGAACCTGCTTCCTGTATGTCCAGGCGACGCTTTTCAGCAAGCGCAACAAGCTTCCTCTGATCTGGATGAATACAGTTGTTAACCAGAGAGATCAAAACAACCGGTACTTATAGGTAACAAAGATAACAAACGATGTTTCTGGAAGTTGCCAATGCATTCTTCAATCTGAGCCATTTCGTCATCATCGAAGCCGAGCCGAAATACTTGGCCCTGAAGCAATAAAGGTACTATTTCGGTATTTCTACTCCACGACCACAAAATTTTTCGAAAAAAGTTTTTTGCTGAAAGTTGTCCCGGGGGGGGGTTATTTGAAGCGTGGAAGCCGAATATGAAGTTAGTTTTGCTCTATTTCTTCGTTTTCGAAAGTTACGGCAGGTTCGCCATACGTAGCAAATATGATCCAAATTGGTTAGAAACCTCCTTGATGGTGGATATTTGATGCGGGGAAGATGAATTTGAGGTCTATTTTGCTCGGTAACGAGCGGTGCATCAAGCTCGACAGCGTATCTGGGGCTGCCGATCACAAAAGAGCAATTCTCGAAGTACTCTACGCCCGCATCCCTGAACTACTGCTCCCCCTGCATTAGAGACTCGCTCCCGAATTCAATGACACCTTAACTTCCTAAAATGACGAAATCGAGCAAAAGTAACTTCATATTTGACTTCAGCATATCAAATAACCCTCCTGGAAACTACTTTCAGGAAAAATAAATTTTTGAAAATTTGGTGGTCGTGGTGTAGAAATACCGAAATAGTACCGCAATGAATGCATAGCATGATCAACTGACGCCACAAAGTGATATTATTGCAAGCAATCTTATAAAAGGATAAAAGATCATAAATAGCATACCCTGAGCTGCGCGCATAGGACTCTGTAGGTGTCTATGTCGGGATTGAGTGACTGCTTGGCAGTGAATGACTCCAGCAGCTCCGCCACTCTCGCATCTCGCGCCTCCTTTGTCTTCTCCATTCCACAAGCGGTAACACTTCTAATTAGCATACATACAAAAAGACACCCGCGGGTGCAACAATAGTCAACATAATGGAGATACAGTATCCGTGGTGTATCCGGTTAGGAGCACCAACTAATCGAATTTCATTTTTTTTTTTCATCTTATTTTTTTTCTACTCGAATTTGATGGTGAGGTTTTATGAGTAAAAAAAAGTCTGTGAGTGTCAAGAGTAGATGAGTGTCGTTTCTTATCTGTCTTTGAGGTTTGGCATGATTCTGCGCTTGCTCTTCCCCTCATTCTAGTCTGATCACAGTTTGTCAACAATCAGTTCATTTTCCTGCTTCGACATGAGACTTGCAGAAAGAAGGAAGAGATGGACGACCTTCGAATGCCTAACATTCTATCTATTTATAGACCTTGTCAGTAAACATTTGTAACCGGGGATGTAATGCATTTTCATCAATATCTATTCTTTTTTTTTCTTTTTTTCCCAATATCTTTCGCGTTGTCTATGGAGGTGGTGTTTGACTTCATTCGCGTATTTGGTATTTTCTGTGGGAATGTTCGAGTAAAAGTTTTGTTGTCTTCTTGAGGAATATCTCTTTTACTATACTTTTCCATCTAAAAAAAAAAAATTTCTTTCAGGAATAGCTCCATAAACAGAACGACTATGGTTGGAGATAATTTTCTCTTAGCCTGTCTATTCCTCCTTTTCTCTCACACGTCTCTTTCTTTCTCGCTGCCTATTTTTTAAAATCTTCCTTTTCCCTCTTTTTTCCTCTATCACTTTTCTATCTCTCTCTCTCTCTCTCCATTTTCGCCCTCCCCCCGCTTCCTTCGAGTCCAGCCTCTCTTCTTCGATGAAAATAGCTAATGGCCGGATAAGTCGAAGTTGTTCTGACGTCTACATGTTGAATAGGCAGAGGACGCCAAAGGCGATATAAAACACAAGAGAGATAAGAGAGAGAGATAAAATGAAGAGAGAGAAAGGACAAAAGGGAGAGAGATAGAGAGGAAAGGGGAAGAAAGAAAGAAAGGAAAGCGACTACTGGTATACATATATTTCTCATTACATGACATCTAGTTGCGAAAAAAGGGCTGAATAAGAGAGAAAGGAGAAGAGATCCAGAAAAAAAAACTAGAAATTTAGTGACGGAGCCGAATAAGGCAACAAAAGTTGTTGGTCTCAATGGAAAGTCGTCACTCTTTTAGAGCCTGGGGAGGCTAATTCCGGAGAGGGAACATGGAGGAGCGAGAAAGAGGAACAAGAGAGAAAGACAGAAAAGAAAGAGAGAGAGAGAGAGAGAGAGAGAGATAGAGAGAGAAGGAAGAGAAAGATTCGTCGTGTCTTGTGAGCTTCTTCTTAATGTTCTGACGCACTTCCTATCCTGTTGTCTCGAGAGAAGAAGAAGAGTGAGCCGACTGCAAGAGTAACATGCCGGAGGAATGAGAAAGCGAGATACAAAGAGCGAGAGAGAGAGAGAGGCAAAGAGAAAACGAAGAGAGAGAGAGAGAGAGAGAGAGAGAGAGAGAGAGAATGGAGAACGAGTGAATGCTGTATGCGAGTGAAAGTTGAACGGAGAGGTCCCGGCGTCGTGGCATCGTTTCTAGCTGGATCTCTTTTATACTAGATAGGCTTGCACATAAGAAGGAATGTGCACATCAATATGATTCAACTAACTGAATGTTTAAATTGTAGAGAAAAATACTGTAGCTATAAGGTATTTCTGTGCAAAGTCTGCGTGGTACACCTGCTACCATTGACAATTCTCGAATTCAGGAGGCAAACAATGTAAGTTCGGGCAATTCGGCCATATTTGGATGGAATGAGTGTTGAGGAGAGAGAGATTAGAGAGGGAGAGAGTGAAAGAGAGGGAGCGAAGCGTGCAGTCAGCACGGCGTGCAGTTAGAGGTGGACCTTGCCCCCATCAAGAGCAAATACTTCGAGTACGGTTGATATTTATTTATTTATTTATTATAATCAATTAATAGAATAATCAATGTGTCAACACAGAAGATATCAATGAGAATACAGGACCATAAACTGGTAATGGTTATTAATATGAACTTAAAAATAGTTCATGGTGTCCTGAATCCAGGAGTGCACCGGTGGAGGGAGTTGAACTAGGGAGATCATACTAATTAAGAGAGCCTCTCCGTATGCCTCCAGTAGGACGTGCCCCAGATCCAGACGTTGGATTTCGAATGTGAAAACATAGTCGGGCATGGCACTGGGCCCCAGTAACAATATTAAATGGCAAAAAATTTTTTTCAAAAATATTCTTCCGTGAACAGGTAAAAGTATGGATAATTTCTGAATTGATGTATCTCGCTTGAAACTCAATATTTTTTAATTTTCTTTTTTTTTTAACCGAATCAACGTTGGATTCTGAACAACATCAGCCCAGATGTCTTTCAGACAACTATTTTTTTAACATCGAAAAATTACTTTTAATATTTGAATTTGACGGTTAAGTACCTTATACTCATTTGTGTGTGGGTGTTATATCGCAAAATGTAGAGCATTAAAAACTGTATAACATAAGTTCTTTTCGTTTAGCCTGGATGTCCCTAAGGGGGTAAAACAGAGGCTCGAAAGGGCGTACCTCGGGGATGTGGGATTCAAGGAATGCGTGATAAAGAAGTTAAATTCTTGTTGTAACATAAAATGAACCATTTCATTCGATTCAGCACGTGCTTCTTTTCAAAAAAGCTCCATATCAAAATTTCATAAAATTATCATCTTCCATGAAAAAAACGCATTTTTCGATTTTTCAGCCATTGTCAGAAAATGACCTAAAACTATTCGAATCGCTGTATTTTCAATGTTTTCAGTGAGAACAGAATGCGGATAGTACTATTCAGTACGCGACAAAATTCTCTACAACATAAAAATATTTACATCTATATAGGGCGTCCCTAACAATGACAGTATCGATTATCCTATGGCGGTCGCGTCAAAACTGACAGATCCGCATTTTCCAACTTTTCGTGCAATCGTAATGTTTATCACTCATCCAATACATCATTCTGCTCCACGAAGAACACTAAGGTCAGAACAGATGTTTGTTTTGCAGATTTCCCGTGGTAAAAGCCCGCAAAAGGGTTTGCACATATTCGAATTATTCGCGCGGATTCGAACCTGCGACCCATGACATTCGACGTGCATAACCCATGGGCCAAAATGACATTAAAAAATTCATTTCTGGAAAATGCCAAAACCAATCTTAAAGGTTGACCTATCAGCCGATAGCTATTTTTGCGCGCTATCGAAATAAATATATCCGCCAAACAGTGTAAATTGATGGTAAGGTCAAATAAGTGGCCAAAATATTCAAACCCAAAAAGGTAGATCAAAAAAGCTGTTCATGATAACGTGATGTATGGGAAAGTTGTTCGTCTGAGCGAAAGCTATAGAATGGCATATAACATGTGGCGATAAGTTCAATCCGCGAGCAATAACAGCCGCGGTAATGTATCACCAACAAATCGACTTTCCAAAGGAGTTCAGGGCACTTTTTCGGTACTCCAGCCGAATAGCAAATAGTGACTGATAAATAATGTCCTCTCTATTAGTAAGAGTACCGAAAAAGAGCCCTGGAGTCCGTTGAAAAGTCAATTTGTTGGTGATACATTACCGCGGCTGTTATTGCTCGCGGATTGAACTTATCCCTACATGTTATATGCCATTCTATAGCTTTCGCTCAGACGAACAACTTTCCCATACATCACGTTATCATGAATAGCTTTTTTGATCTACTTTTTTGGGTTCGAATATCTTGGCCACTTATTTGACCTTACCCTCAATTTACACTGTTTGGCGGATATATTTATTTCGATAGAGCGCAAAAATAGCTATTGGCTGATAGGTCAACCTTTAAGATTGGTTTTGGCATTTTCCAGAAATGAATTTTTTAATGTCATTTTGGCCCATGGGTTGCGCACGTCTAATGTCATGGGTCGCAGGTTCGAATCCGCGCGCGTGCAAACCCTTTTGCGAGCTTTTACCACGGGAAATCTGCAAAACAAACATCGGTTCTGACCTTAGTGTTCTTCGTGGAGCAGAATGATGTATTGGATGAGTGATCAACATTACGATTGCACGAAAAGTTTGAAAATGCAGATCTGTCAGTTTTGACGCGACCGCCATAGGATAATCGATACTGTCATTGTTAGGGACACCCTATATAGATGTAAATATTTTTATGTTGTAGAGAATTTTGTCGCGTACTGAATAGTACTATCCGCATTCTGCTCTCACTGAAAACATTGAAAATACAGCGATTCGAATAGTTTTAGGTCATTTTCTGACAATGGCTGAAAATCGAAAAATGCGTTTTTTTCATGGAAGATGATAATTTTATGAAATTTTGATATGGAGCTTTTTTGAAAAGAAGCACGTGCTGAATCGAATGAAATGGTTCATTTTATGTTACAACAAGAATTTAACTTCTTTATCAGGCATTCCTTGAATCCCACATCTCCGAGGTACGCCCTTTCGAGCCTCTGTTTTACCCCCTTAGGGACATCCAGGCTAAACGAAAAGAAGGTATGTTATACAGTTTTTAATGCTCTACATTTTGAGATATAACACCCACACACAAATGAGTATAAGGTACTCAACCGTCAAATTCAAATATTAAAAGTAATTTTTCGATGTGAAAAAAATAGTTGACTGAAAGACATCTGGGCTGATTTTGTTCAGAATCTAACGTTGATTCTGTTAAAAAAATAAAATTGAAAAATATTGATATTAAAGAAAGTTATGGGGACTTCAACTTTTTCCATACATTTGCATGCCCAGACAAGGAAAAAAATTTTATTACAAAATTGACCTTCTAATTTTCTTCATAGTGCGCATGGGTACCCCAAATTAAATTTTGGATAACCAAATCAGAAATTTTTGCCCCGGGGCAGGCTCCCACTGAGGACTGCTTGATCCTAACAGAGAGGCTCTCTTAAGGGTGATTGAAAAGAATTAGGGACTAATTGGATATGAATAGAGAAGAGAAAGAGAGAGAGAGAGAGAGAGAGAGAGAGAGAGAGAGAGAGAGAGAAGGACAGGGAGAGATTGAGATATAGAGAGATAGAGAGAAAAGAAAGAGAGAGAGAGAGATTTAGATATAGAGAGATAGAGGGAAAAGAGAGAGAGAGAGAGAAAGAGAGACAGGGAGAGATTGAGATATAGAGAGATAGAGGGATAAGAGAAAGAAGATATTGATGGTGAGAGAGAATAGGAGAAAAAGAGTGAGAAAGAGTGAGATGGAGCGAAATATAAGGGGAGCGTTAAACAATTATAGAAAACTTGAGAGGCAACTAAAAATGAAAAGAGAAAGAAAGTTCAAAGACATCAAGAACAAAGTCCTCTGGATTCATATCATTTCCACGAGCAATCTCTCGACTCTCAAAAGTGCCGTATATACTGTAGTGGTTGCACTTCATTTGTCAACTGATTGCAAGTGTTGATTGATTTTGCGGAATACAAGGCAGGTTTAAGAGGTCATTCATACTATTGCCAGGGTTGTGATGACTAGGCAGTCGACGTATACGTACATTCTTTGAAAGAACTGGCCCCTTGGGTGAAGTGGATGAATGAGGAAGAGTGTGAGGCTGGAAGAGAGAGAACGAGAGAGACATGGCAAAGAGAGAGAGGGAGAGAGTGGAAGAGAGAGAACGAGAGAGGCATGGCAAAGAGAGAGAGAGAGGGAGAGAGTGGAAGAGAGGGAACGAGAGAGGCAAGGCAAAGAGAGAGAGGGAGAGAGTGGAAGAGAGAGAACGAGAGAGGCAAGGCAAAGAGAGAGAGGGAGAGAGTGGAAGAGAGAGAACGAGAGAGGCAAGGCAAAGAGAGGCAGAGAGAGAGAGAGAGAGAGAGAGACCAGCAGAGATAACACGTTGGCTGATCTATATGTACGTGCTATCGGACTCTAGTCACCAGCAGACATCCCGCTTCTTTAGACATTGGAGACTAGAGACAGAGAGCGAGAGAGGAAGAATGAGAAAATTTTATAGAAAGATAGAGAGACAATTAAGTTAAATTCCACTTGCCAACAAGCAAGTACATGTTTATTCAGTCGCCACAAGTAGTGGAGTGAGCAAACACGCTACTGATCTACTGTTTCAATCAAAATAGAAGCCTATCACTTTCGTTTTTATGCAGTAAAACTTTTAAACAGTAATGTAATGCGATGATATCTGCAATTTCTGAAGAGATGTGCTGCGTGATAATGAGAATTAACTTAACTTTATTTTCCAAGAGTTCAAATCAGATACAACTCACTGTCTGTCAACAAAATTGCTTGAACAGTGTGGGATTAATGAAATATGCTTTTGACTAAATACGAATGAACTTTTAATCTTCAAAAAAAAATAGGTCTAAACAAGATAATAAATGAAGAATGCAGTTGTGCAAGTGGCTCTTTTTCCATCTCTCAGCTTCTCACTCTTCTCCCTCTCTGATTCTCTCTATCTCACTTATTCATATGGAATCCCTGCCTTGTTCAGCACTGCGTTCGCTCCAATGGTCTGTTAATTCGATGATGAGGAACACAAGATGCTTGTAAATACGCCGTTAAGTTAATTGAATGCGAGACCGAACAAAAAAATATGATTGAGAAAATAGTAAGGGATGGAGCGAGGCAGAGGGAAAGAGACTGAGTTATTGGAGAGCGGGAGAGAGAAAGAGACTGAGGTGTTGGAGAGAGGGAGAGAGAAAGAGACTGAGGTGTTGGAGAGAGGGAGAGAGAAAGAGACTGAGGTGTTGGAGAGAGGGAGAGAGAAAGAGACTGAGGTGTTGTAGAGAGGGAGAGAGAAAGAGACTGAGGTGTTGGAGAGCGGGAGAGAGAAAGAGACTGTGGTGTTGCTTGGGTGCGGCCAAGCGGCCGCGCCCTTCTTCCTCGTCGTTAAAGCTTTTCCCTCATTTTCTTGGCATTTTGTCACGGTGTCCTTTTCTGAACTCGAAAAGTGGAAGGGACGAGGAGACAGAAGACAGACGAGTTATTCCATGATGAGATAGCATTCTCATCAACACTCGTCACTCTAATCCGATTCTAATCGAGAGTACAGGACAGGAGAACAGCCTGTTTTCACAAAGCAAAATGACAAGACAAGGAGAGACGAAGCCAGACGGTGAGAGAGAGAGAAAGAGGGAAAGAGAGAGAGAGCGAGAGAGAGGGAGGGAGAGAGTGAAGATGAGCGGGAGAGAAAGAGTCAAGCAATTCAAAATGCTCTGCAAAGGAATGTAACCACAGTGTGCAGTGCAGGTGAGAGCGAGGAAGCAGCTGGTGAAGAGCGTTAGACTGAGTGCCACTCTCTTCTCTCTCGAAGAGCGTTAGAGTGAGTGCCACTCTCTTCTCTCTAATTATTCTCTCTCACTGGCTATTCACTTTCATGCTTTCCCTGATTCAGCATTATCACTCTAATTACTCTCACTGATCCTTTTAGCATTCTTGTATGTTCTCGTCCATTCTACTGTTCTATTCTTGGCTAACGAGAAAGAGATATAGAGAGAGAGAACGAGAGAGACAAAGAGGGATAGAGATACAAAGAGAGAGAAAGAGGGATTGAGATACAAAGAGAGAGAGAAAGAGGGATAGAGATACAAAGAGAGAGAGAGAAAGAGGGATAGAGAGACAGAGAGAGAGAGAGAGAGAGAGAAGGGAGAGAGAGAAAGAGAGAGAGAAAGAGAAGCAGAGAGTGTCCGTTCTCTGTCTGCCCTCTTCTGTCATCACAAGTTGTGATCACTGGCCGAGTCCGTCACTGCCCGTGTTCTTTCTCTGCTTGCGCATTCGCCGAAAAGCTTCAATTAGCATTGCAATGTCATGTTCTCTTGTCTCTTCACTACTACCAGCTTCTTCTCTCCCATGCTTCTCAAGATGACGTAACTCGTTTCTTCTTTCATTCTTTCTTTCTTTTCGTCTCTCTTTCTTTTCGTCTCTCTTTCCCTTTGCCACATTCTCTCTCTCTCTCTCTTTCTTTATCTTTCTTGAATGCCCAAGAAAGTACGCTGGTGGCGAACTCTTCTTGTCGGCTAAGTAAGAAAAAAGGAGCCCAAGTACGACAACAAGTTGAGTTCCCGAGTAGTCTTTGAACTTTTCCATTTTCGTTCTTTCCTATTCACGCCTTTGGCTTTCTCACTGGCAGACTTGACGTATATATGTATGTACATATATTGCACTTTGTACTTTGACAGGCTATTATCACTGGCAGAGAGAGAGAGAGAGAGAGAGAGAGAGAGAGAGAGGGAGAGAGCGAGTAGAGGAAGATAAAGAGAGACAGAGAGAGAGAGAGAGACAGAAAGAGAGAGAGAGAGAGAGAGATACACAAGAGAGAGAGAGAGACTAGAGATAGACAGAGAGGGAGATATCGAGAAGGAGATTATCACTCATGAAAGTTGTTGGATACTGTTTACATCTATTAAATTCGAAAAAATAGCGCCTCGCTTTGATTGTATTGACGAGAAAGAATAGATAAAGAAATTACTTATTGTGTGATGGATAGAGAAAGAGAGACGGAGAGAGAAGAAGTGACGAGGGAATAAAGAAAGAGAAAGAAAGAAGTGAGGAGAGTGACAGACACGCGGGTCACCCCTCTCAACGAGCACGCGCTGCAATTAACGCTTCCCATGCTTGCAGAATATGTTGAGAGAAAGAGAAAGAGGGAGAGAGAGGGAGGGAGAGAAAGCGAGTAGAGGAAGGGAAGGAGAGAGAGGTAGAGAAAGAGAGAAAGGGAGAGAGAGATAGGAAGAGAAAGAGACAAAGAGAGCTTATAATACAATGGGACAGCAACAATTTTGCTTATTACGGAAAGGGAAACATAGCGAGAGGAAAGTGGAATGATAAAGTAGTGGTTTTTGCCGAAAACAAGCGTCTGATGGTGGAGATTGACGGCTTTTCAGAGAGAGATACAGGGTGGAACAGGAGAGAAGTGGAAAGAAGCAGAGAAAAGAGAGAGAGACAGAGAGAGACGGTCCACATTCCAGGCAAGATTAGCGGTAACTCCCCCCACTTGCTTCATTCTGCTTCTCTCACTCTCTCCATCTTTTATCTCTCTCTCTCTCCCTTTCTCTTTCTCTCTCTCTCTCTCTTTCTCTCTCTCTCCTCATAAGGTCGCATTCCCCTTCTAACCGTACTGGCGGCATTTTCGCGTATGTTAATGAACAGTTCGCAGCTGCAAAGAGGGCAAGAGGTAAGTGGGGTAAGATGGAGAGAGAGAATGGGAGGGAATTGGGAAGAAGAAGAAGAAAGGAAGAGACTCAGAGGCTGAGAAAGGAATTTCACTGATCGTGAGAGCTAGGGCACTGATGGAAATTCTAGGGGTTGTTTAGATTGTTTAGATATCTGCTGATTCGATGATCGCGGGCCGAATCTAAATTGGAAGACAAATTGTCTGATCGCATTTCAATTAGCAATGCTCAAAGAGCAACGATCAGTCACCGTTTCATGAAGAATACACTTTTCATGAAGAATCGAAGGATTTCTTAAAGGAGCTCAACCGACAAGCTTTTGAGAGAAGGTTCTGCGAAGTAGAGTGCATCGAGAGATGCCTGCACTAAGAAAAGAAAGTGTTGCACTTTTGGGAAACGCTTGTTATTATTAGTTAAATTTCCATTCATTGTATATCTTCTTATCTTCTTCAAGCCCGACACGGACAACATCATTTATTCATCTTGACGAATCACCACAACTTCTCTTCTCTTTCTCACAAAATTACCTTTCTCTCATATCACTGCCACTCTCTCTTACTATGTCTCTCATTCTCGGTCTCGTTCTCTCTCTCTCTTTCTAAATATAGAATGCTGAGATCGCGTGCGTCCTCCAGGTCGGTATCCTCCTCGTACTGTCCATTCTATCCACTTTCGATCCAATCGCATCAATCCTTCCTTCCTCTTCTCCTCACTCTTTTCTTAATCTTTCTCCAATACTCACCCTCTCTCACTACCATAAAAGAGGAACACAAAATTCACATGGCGGCTTGTCGATGAATAAAGTACACCCATTGCACTTTATACATTTTAAGAGTGTGTATTTTTATGGCTGTGTAGTCTGAAAAGATAGAATACACGATTCAATTTCAAATATTTATTGCCAATATGATGTCACAAGAGAAAAAAAGAGGTTTCTTATCACTTCCTTCAGCCAGTCATCTAGAACAAACCTGTCATGAATTTAATAAATGAGGCAACAAGCTAAATATTTTGTAAAATTTGACTGAAGGCCTGATGAATTGACAAAGAGGAATGGTGATAATTGTACCGGGAACGAACCGTCTGATTGTGAGATATCATGCATTACCTTGCTCGAGGTTCCAATGAATAAACTTGTGACGTCGGCAACGGGAAGTTCTAATTTTCTGTGGAAATGGAACGACTTGAGGTGAGACGCAGAGAAGAAGAGAAGTTTCTACGCAAGCGAGAGAAGAAAGATGATTGAGTAAAGAGGGAAAGAGAATAACGAAGAGCATGAGAAGTGAGAGAAAGAGAGAAGTGGAATTGTATCGGGCGGCGGCCTTGCAACTCCTTCTTCCTTTTTTCTTATTTGGTTCCGCGTTGATCTGCAGCTGAGAAACGACTCATGTATTCGTGCTCTCTCTCTCTCTCTCTCTCTTTCTCTCTTTCATTCGCCGCCTCAATCAGAGATTACAGACTGAAGTAAACAGGAGAGATTAGCAAAAGAGCAGAAGCCGAAGATATCACGAGCTTTCAGAAGGGAATCGTCTTGAATTGGGCGATCGGACTAGATTGTTCTGATTCTTGCGGGAAATTTCGAGACTTCACATCAGCGAAATATTTGTAAGGGAAAGAGACCAGCAACGACAGAGAAAAGATAAAGAGCTGAAACCCGTAACTTGAGCTGATCTCTTTCTCACTCAATTTCCCAAAGCTGCCGGCTCAGAGTCTCTCTCTCTCTCTCTCTCTCTCTCTCTCTCTCTATCTCTTTCTCTTTATCACTCTCTCTCCCTCCCTCTATTTCACTCTCTCTCTCTCCCTCTCCTCTTTCATACCTCGCTCCCACATTTGTTCGTTTCATGCACACACATCGTGTTGATCAGTAGCAGCGCGCGACATTCCTATCAATGGAGTGAGCGTGGAAGAAGAAGGAGAAGCAGAGAAAGGGGAGATGTTACAGAAATCTATATCATGACAGATATGAGAAAAAGCAGAGTGGTTGAGAGAAGGGGGAAGTAAGAGAGACCGAGTCATTCAGCGAAATGTGTAGAGCATTGGGCAGAAGATGCTCAGAGTGTCCTTGTGATTGATGCGACCCTCTCCCCGGGTTGTCATCTCTCTGAGCTGTTTGTTTTTGGGTTAGGAACTCGTGTCATTGTTGTTCTGAGAAGAGAAGAAGGAGAGAACAAGTTAGAGGAGTCACGACACTGCCACGTCATGTATCCACATCCACATCCAAATCCATATTCAGTCCTTTGTATGCCTCAGCTTCATTCTTCGAAATATAGCCTACTTTTTATCTCCCTCAACTCTGATTAGCCAAATTAGCAGAAAGAGAGAACTCATTTCATATGATGTATGTTTTCATGATTTCATGAATGTTAGATAAGTCGTTTTGAATTTGTTTCAGGACCACAGAAATGTAATTATAAATATTTATTTGTCTGTGCAGCATTGCAATGATGTGAAGCACGAAACAAGTACTGAAGCAAAAAAAGAGAGAGATTGTAATAGCCTCGTTTGGATCTGACCGGTATAAGAGGACCAAGGAAGGGAGAGGGAAGGAGAAAGCGAAGAAACAGCAGGGAAGGGAAGAGGGAGCGAGTGAGATCAGAAATGCATTGCAGAAGCAACACAAACAAGGGAACAAGTAAAGCAAAGGAGTAAACATTCATTATCAACAAGGAATAAGTCAACTTCATGCAAGACAAAAGGGAAGAGTAGAATGTTAAAAGGAGTGCTGACTATCGCAGCAGAACATGATTGCGAGTCAGTGAGAAGAGGAAAGGAAGAGTTCGCGCGCTGCCTTGGGCAGTATCTACAGCAAACGAGGAAAGTTGGCTATGCAGAGGATACCGGCAAGGAAGGAGACACAACTGAGACTAGAGAGACACGGCAAGAACGAGCAGTTCAGCAGAGTATTGCAGGATCTGAGAGGATCCAGGGAGAGTGCACAAAGGGAGTGAGTCTATCATCGCTGGGGAGGGGTCTAGAGTTGTGTTGATCTCGGCTAGTCTGGCGAGATCCATGGCGGCTTCGGTGGTGGTAGACGGAGCAGACGGCTAGGTCCCGTCACGACGATAGATGGATACGGTAATCGGTCGGCTCCCGTGAATTCGGAGGATGGCCGAAGAAGATGCATGCGAATTGGAGGGGGAAACTGCTTCAGAAGAGGTCGGCGCAGTCGTCGAGAGTGTACCTCCAGGGGGCAGACAAGTCACAGCCATGCGTCAGAGTGGATATGGCTGGCGAGGCAAGGCAGATCAGATTGATCTGGTAGCTTCTCCTTCTTTCGATGAGAGTGAAGAGAGAGCGAGAGAAAGAGAGGGAGAGCAGCGACTGGCTGCTTGTGAATGCGTGTGAGTGTGAACTGTTAGGCCACGCCCTTGCTGCACCCATCTCAGCCGCTTTCTTTTATAGCCCTGTACTTCCCACCGCGGAGGAGCAGCACCAACAAAGTGGGCGTGGCCAGGCCGCCCCACACGGTGGCCCATTGGCTGAGAAGGGGCGTTGCCCGCGAGAGAGAGGTGTGGCCAGTAGAGACCCAGACAGACAGCGTGCTAGACGACCAGGCGTGGGAGCGTCGACGCGAACCGTTCGGGGAAACCCCCTCTCTCTTCTTCTCTCTGCTCTCTTCAACCGCGTGTTCTCTCTGCCTAGCTCTCTCGCACTTAGCGATGGATTGTGTTGCATTGGTGATCAGGCCTGCCTGCTTCCCTGTTTGGTAGCAATGGAACAGGGAGAGAGAGAGAGAAAGAGAGAGAGAGAAAGAGAAAGAGAGAGAGAGAGAAAGAGAAAGAGAGAGAGAGAGAGAAAGAGAAAGAGAGAGAGACTGTAAGAGAGACCGGACTAAACAAGGAACCACAGCGGATTTTGTTAACAGGCTTAGTACAACCGAATTGAGGAGTGGCCAGTTCGGGATTATTATGGGCGCGGTCGGGTGGGGAGAGGAGAAGGCAAGTCGGTGCCTCGTGAGTGAAAGGAGATTTGTGGCTTAGGACTAACAAGGGAAGTCTTTCGGCGGGGTGTGGCAAAACACAACATATTATACATCATTCGAAAGCTCTCAACGAGCTGATAACGTATTTGATGTTTATAGCTGCAGAAGAGAGCGCTAGAAAAACCGAAGCACAGGCGTACCTGGGTCTGGAAGGGCCCTGGCTTGTAGAGTCCCCTTCCAGACCAGGCGCCTGCAGCCGCAAAAGTTAAGAATCGAACGGGATTTTTTTATGCGGAATGTAAGCGACTTGCTCTTACAGAGAAACAAGATTCAAATAGAAATAATACATCCGCAGTTGTTTAAGGCAAAAACATGGAAGTTTTTGAGATAGATGGACTTTTTGAGAATATGAAAATTTTACAGCGTGATTTAATATGTGAACTATAATTTTTCATGTTAAAAACGGCTTGAAAAAGAGTAATTAGTGGCTTAAAACTCAAAAATCTCTTAAGAAAAAATTTATTTTTCTCCATACAAAACAGTCCATTTTTCACCAAAGGGGGACCCCTTTGGTGAAAAATGGCCTAAAAGATTTTTTTTCCCAAAAGTCATCAGAAATGAAGTTATTAATTATTATATGGCCTACTGTTACGTAAACATTAGTTTTAGAGTCCATAAAGCTATCACATATCGTGCAAATGTTAATTTTAGGGTATTTTTCCTGCAATTTCGGCGAAAAAGAATCTCTTCTGCAGCTATAAACATCAAATACGTTATCAGCTCGTTGAGAGCTTTCGAATGATGTATAAATTGTTATGGTTTGCCACACCCCGTCGAAAGACTTCCCTTGTAAGTGAAATCAGGTGAACCAATCACAAGACTCTACAATCGTCCACATCATGCGGAGGGTGAGAAAGAGAAGAGAGAGAGAGAGAGAGTGAGAGAGAAAATGAGAAATAAGAGAGAGAGGATGAGAGATAAAGAGAGAGAGAGAGGAGAGAGAGAACGAGTGATTTAGAGCTGTTCGAGAGATATAAAGCGAGAAAGAGATAATTGATAAATGGAGGAATGCGGACAAGGCGAAATGAAGAGTCTTGGGTGGGGTTTGATAGCATAGGAATGATGATGTTTCTTTCTATCGGTCCTATGAGGAAAACTAACGCATTCTGTGCAGAAATCGCATTTGCAACGAGGAAGAGTAGGAGAGAGAGAAGGAAACATAGAGAGAGAGAGAAGGAGACATAGAGAAAGAGGAGACGGAGAGAGCGCGAGAGAGAGAGAAGGAGAGAGGAATGAAAATGTCTGTGCTTGTGATTCGAACTTTTCAATGGCCCTGATTATTGAGGGCGCATTAGGTCGAAATTGGCGAAGGCGAACAGAAAAGGTCTCGCTTCAGCGTGCCTCTACAGTCTCCTCTGAGGGAACAAGGAACTGACAATGAGCACAGAAAGAGAGAGAGCGAAAGAGAGAGAGAGAGAGAGAGAGAGAGAGAGAGAGAGAGAGTTGATATTACTACCGTATCTCCGCGAGATGACTAGAGTACAGAGTATGAAGATGATATTTCCTCACTCCCTTTCTTTCTCCCTCTCTCTTCCTCTCCCTCTCTCTCTCCTCTCCCTTTCCCACCCCCCAGCTATGGCTGTCCAATCGATAGTTCCCTTGTCATAGTAGATCAAGTAGAATGGCGTGTGATTGCCGTGGTCGTCTTTGTGTCTAAACAAGGCTGACAAGACGGAGGCTCTTCTAATTAGATTAGGTGTCAGTCTATTACACCTGGAATGCATCCCACTGATTGAATGCAGAGTTATCATCATTCTTCTCCTTTCCACGAAACCTCCTCCATCGACTAGTTCCTTGACTGGTCTTCTTTTAGATACTTGAACTTTCTCATTTGGTGTCTAATTCGGAACCATTTGAATGCCCATTTTGGTTGTTCTCTGTGTTGACCAGCCAGATCCGCGGTCTCTCTTGTTCAGTGGCTTCTTTGCTCTTTGCTCGTAGTAGAATGTTTAATTGTCTTTGCAGCGGGTCTATTTTAAGACACTCACTCCACTTCTCACATGACATCAACCTCGATCGGCAGGCTGAAAACATCCCATACCGTCTTGGCTGTTCTTTCCTATTCTTGCCTGCTTAAGCAGGGAATGGAGGGGGCGGCCAGGCCAGGTGCTAGGATTCTTAGAAGCATCCAGGTGCAAGGAGACGCGTTTCCGGTGGCCAATTCCAGGAGAGAAGTTGGAGGAGGGCAGGGATCGCATTTCAACTCCTGGAGCACTCAAACAAACGTCACGACACAGCTCGTGCCGAGACAAAGAGAAATAGAGAAGCAGGGTAGAATCCGAGTATTTTTAGCTCAAGACATAACTGTCTAGAAATGACAAACGGCTTGTATTTCATTTTAATTCTTTATCGCAGTTCTTGGCTTAATTTTTTATCGCGGTTCATGGCTTACGGTCCTTTACGGTTGTTTATAAATACTTCAACGTCATTTCTTAATATTTTTAATACGATTTTCGTCGATTGCTGCCTTTTATATTCTTGAGGGATTTTATGGTCATGAACTATTTAAGATAATATAGCAAAAATCAGATAATGATGGAATAATGCTGCAGCAGAATGGAGAGTCGAAAGAACAGACTTGCAAATTTGTTTGGCTTTTTTCTCTTTCCGCTTCCGGCAAGCATTTCATATCCTCATTTCCAAGAACGAAAATCCGAGAATATCATAGTTGTCGGGTCGAGCTTGGGTTTCAAGTGCGTCAAAACGATACGGAAACTGAAGAGGGTGGATGAGGGAGACAGGGAGGGAGCGCAGGAGAGAGAGAGAGAGAGGGCGAGAGAAAGATTGCGAGAGAGAGAGAGTGGGCGAAAGAGAGAGTGAGATAAAGAGAGAGTGAGCTAAAGAGAGAAAGAGAGGTGACCAGAGACAGAGTGAGATAAAGAGAAAAAGAGAGAGAGAGAGAGAGAGAGAGAAAGTTGTGGAATAGTGACCACACTTGTCGTTTATCTTCATTGACTTCTCTGCTCATATCCACTTCCAAGAAGACAAGCCATGTAACCGAAGGGAATAACATCATTCGCCTGCTAACTCGTGTCATTGTTTGGAGAGAAAGAACTCGTGAGCTCTCTTGAGTAACTTTAGTTCCATGCAGAGGATTAACCAGGAAGCTCTTTTGCAAGTGGTCACCGGATTTCTCCAACAGTCGTTGCAAAATACGTTTAAATACTCAAAAGGCTTTTTTCCGACAAAAAGCATGGCATGTTTCTGTGGAAACATCTGCACATATGCATTCATGAGTTCCTGCTATATGTATTTGTTTTCAGAAAATTAACCATGTATTCGACATTAAGTCACGTCGTTTTTCGTTTGAAAACATTGGGGTTTCTTGTTTATTATGTACTTCGAGTTGTGATAAAGACTCGCCTAGAAAAAGCCTAGAAAAGGCCAACCAAACGACAATAATTAAAATGGCCTCCGAGTGAAGGATATCTTATGGTTAACAAAATAGCTGCTAAAATGGCATGTGCTAAACCGCAAAAATGACTCGCGCTCACTCGCAGAAACTGCACTAAATAAAACAGTCGTAATTAACTGTAAAACAAGGAATTTTAAGTGATTGATGGTTCATGGGAGGCGGCTTCGTGATCTTCGCGGAGGTTGTCTGGTGCACTTTCATCGGCCGTGGATGGTCTCTCGGTGATGGCTTCAGCCCAGGCTTGCACCGCATCGTGGCTCAATTTGCAGATGTCTCCTCATCTCTCTCTCTCTCTCTCTCTTTTTTTTTCTCTCTCTCTCTCTCTTTTTTTTCTCTCTCTCTCTCTCTCTCGCTCTTCATTATCAAACCCCTCCCTGACTCTACACAACCCCCTCATGTTGTCATCCTGCACAGACAACCAAATGTAGTGCCCTTCAGAGTACGAGAATAATCTTCTGCTCACAATTCCGCCAAACACGAAAAGGCGAGGGAGAGTGTCAATTTGATTAAAGTGCATCCCAGATCCAAGCATTGGGAAGGCATGTGAAAGGCAGCCCGTGCAAGGGAAGGGAATGGAAAGGCTGACCGTCGATTCCTCCCCTCATACCCAGCGACTCCGTTGACTGGGGCTGAGATATGCGAAGAACTCGAGCCATTCGCAGTCAGTTGACGACGAAGTCGCGCACTCGAAGCTGCAAGGGAAAGCCACTCGGAGAAGCTGCTCTTTCCACCCTGTGAATCATGCCATGGAAATAGTGAGCCACTATCATTGCATTGCATTGCTAGCGAATTGGAGTTGGCCGAAGAGAGAGAGAGAGAGCGAGAGAGAGAGAGAGAGAGGTGGAGAGGGTGAGAGAGAAAGACAGAGAAAGAGAGGAAAACGAGAGAGAGAATGAAGTGTGAGTGTGCATGTGCGAGATAGACCCTGAGCCAGTGTCAATCCTAAACAGGCACATCGCTGCAGGAGAGTCGTAATCACATTCCATCCCTCCCCCTTCTCCCCTCCACGGCCGCGCTAATTTTACTCCCCATCAAAATTGTGTGTAAGTAAACACGGCATCTTTGCTTTTTGTTTTGATAAAGTTCTCTTCCTGAGGCACGAAGTGGAAGAAAGAGGAGAGGGAGAGAGAGGGAGAGAGAGGAACGAGAAAGAACGAGAGTGTGAGAACGAGAGGTAGAGAAAGAGAGAGAGAGAGAGAGAGAGACAGAGAGACAGAGAAAGAGTGAGGGAGGAGGAGAGGTGAAGTTGAATGAATGAGTAACTGGAAAAGTGTGAAAGGAGGAAGAATAGTTCTGCCCATCTCAGTGATCAGGCCAAACCGGTGGAGACCCTCGTTTGGCTGGGACGGGACAAAACATACATACATATGTTGCATGTATGAAGTAAGGAGTAAATGGCAAAGTTTGCGGGGAGGAGAGGTCGGCTACCGCACCGTTTGTGATGTACTTGTAATTTTGCAGAGGGACCTCTCTCAAATTAAAAAAAAATAATCGCAGGTCTGCTTTCCAGATTGTCAATTTGAACCAATACAATCTGACGTTTAAAATACCACATCGATATATATATATATATATATATATATATATATATATATGTATAT
This sequence comes from Allodiplogaster sudhausi, assembly GCA_945643635.1. Lineage (NCBI taxonomy): Eukaryota > Metazoa > Nematoda > Chromadorea > Rhabditida > Diplogasteridae > Allodiplogaster > Allodiplogaster sudhausi. The sequence continues at coordinate 3,376,535 of CALZFC010000005.1, forward strand.
ATATATATACATATGTAGATATATATATATATATGTATATATACAGTCCCGCCCAGGATCTTGGTACCAAGGAGGGGTCGGAGGGGTCGGAGGGGTCCAAATGCATCCTCGGTAATAACTACTTTCCTAGGAAAGAGTAAAATATTTTAAATGGTACGTTAGTTTGCTTATAGAGAGCGGATGTTACTGTTAAAAAATCGATAATTTCTAATCACTTGATACGAAGTTATCAGTTTTCGCTTATAAAAAATTTAATTTCTAATATTTTGAAATGAAATTTCTTCTGTACCATTATTTTGTCTCTACCCACATCCCCAAATAATAAAATTAGAGATTGTATCATTGATAACGGAAATCGATAAATCAGACCTTATCACGCATGTTCAATAGCTGAGCAGATTCACCCAACGATTCTGAATCTAGTTATGTAATCAGTTTTCAAATAGAGTGCCCGTTAACAATATATTTTGATTGTGTGTACTTTCCATGCCTTTCTTCAGAAAGAATAGGGCAGGGATTCTTTTCAGGCCGAGGGGGCGGGGCCTAATCCTTTTTTTTCTCTGCCTGTGCTATTTCGCTACCTCAAACTTGGGTAATTAAACCGAGGACAAAAGTGCGCACGTTAAATTTCTGAGGTTCAATGCTACTGCAGCAACCTAGATTTGGACGCATCATACCGGGCCAAAATTTTGAAAAAGTAAAAGACTATGGGGAATCCTGAAGAAAGGCATGGAAAGTACACACAATAAAAAATATATTGTTAACGGGCACTCTATTTGAAAACTGATTACATAACTAGATTCAGAATCGTTGGGTGAATCTGCTCAGCTATTGAACATGCGTGATAAGGTCTGATTTATCGATTTCCGTTATCAATGATACAATCTCTAATTTTATTATTTGGGGATGTGGGTAGAGACAAAATAATGGTACAGAAGAAATTTCATTTCAAAATACTAGAAATTAAATTTTTTATAAGCGAAAACTGATAACTTCGTATCAAGTGATTAGAAATTATCGATTTTTTAATAGTAACATTCGTTCTCTATAAGCAAACCATTTAAAATTTAAAATTATAAGTACCATTTAAAATTTTTTTCTCTTTCCTAGGAAAGTAGTTATTACCGAGGATGCATTTGGACCCCTCCGACCCCTCCGACCCCTCCTTGGTACCAAGATCCTGGGCGGGACTGTATATATATACATATGTAGATATATATATATATATATATATATATATATATATATATATATATATACATATGCGTCAACAATTTACAGCTTTTAATTTTTTAAACAGGATATAAATGTCGGCAGCAGCTGCGTTCTTAGTGTACTCTGAATACATATATTGCAGAATATCTCTCCCTCGCAATTAGTGAAGAGTGAACGCCCACAACTCTGAAGCAGCTGATATGGAAGAGAAAGTTGAATGAGAGCAGGGCAATTCGAAAGTTAGCATGGATTCTATACATATTTAGTAGGTCTCCTGTCAAAGTGCCATGGAAGCCAATTTCGAAGAGAGCAGAGAAGGAAGAGAAGTCAGTAATTACTCATGAGATGACCTTGGAATGGAGGATAGTACTGAACGGGATGCTTCCCAAGATCTATGCTGATCCAACTACTTGGAATGAAGGAGTGGGATAGAAGAGAGAGAGAGAGACATATGAGAGAGACGCAGAGATATGGAGAGCGAGGAAGACAGATTGAGAGATTGAGAACGGAGAGAAAGAGAGAGAACATCAAAGCCTATGTAGAGAGGCAATTGGGAAAGGGAAGAAGCAAAGGAGGGTGAATGCTGATAATGACTATGTGGGTTGTGGGGGTTGATTATTCCTCCCTGAAAGGCTGCATTCCTGGGACCATTCCCGACCGCATTCTTTCTCTTCTCTTCCAGACTCTTTTACTTTGTCTTCTCAGCAATGAGGGCAGTTATGAAATTTGGGCACATAAAAAACATTCAATTGAAATTACTGAACTGCAAACTCGCAATATTTGGCTGGCTTTGAATTTCGCTTAAACTTAATTAGTAGAGGAGGGAAGAATGAGAATGAAAGAGGGAGGAACGGACGTTTGATTCTTCTGATCAGAGTGGCGTCTGCCACGTGAACAGTCGCATTGAGTCTTCTTTGTCTGGCTTCTCTGGTGATTCTCTTCCATCTCATTATCGCCTTCATTACACTCGTAAACGATCTGAATTATGGATATATTTAGTATCGCATCAAAGAAATTCTTATTACACGCATTTCTATTCTCCTGCCGCCGTAGTAAAGTGTCTCTTTTTTGAGGTTAAACCTGAGGTTACTGACATGAGGTTAAGAAGGTTAACCTGAAGTTTAGCCTCATGTTGACCACATTTCGCTCCCTGCTTACCCTCTTAGCGGTCACTATTCTGCGCATAACACCGTTCCCTGTCCCTTCCACGCAAGCACACAACAGTTGTCGAGATGGCCCTCCTTCTCCTTCGTCGCCGAAGATCAGCTAACATGCAGTACCGTCGTCTTTACCCCTATGCCCATATCACAAACCCCGCGATCTTCCGGGAAAAATTTCGTTTCCGCAAACGGGAATTGGACGAGCTGGTTGACATCTGTGACGCTCATCTTGTGGTGGAGGACGGAACCGACTGGCCAATATCGAAGAGAAACCAAGTAATGCTTTCATGTTAATTCAGACTGTTACAGAGAGGGAGAGAGAGAGAGAGAGAGAGAGCGGGAAAGAGGTAGGGCGATAATAGCGGAAATTCGAGGTGGCCGCCTGCATCAGCTACCTGGCCACGAACTCTCATCAGACAATCATCGCGGATAGGTTCGGAACCAGCCAGAAGGTCATCTCAGACATCGTTTCCCGAGTGGTTGAAGCGTTGACGAGCGCAGCAGTCGTGAACCGCTTCATTCGGTTCCCAGTCCACGACGTCGCATGGAGGTCTCAAGTTGCCCGTGGATTCTCCCGGTATGCTGGTCTGCCAAACGTGGTTGGAGCGATTGACGGCTCGCTAATACCCATTGCAACCCCCTCATCTAACCCCGGTCAATATCGCTGCAGGAATGGGTTTAGTGCGCTAAACATGCTAGCAATTGTGGACCACCGAGGAAGATTTCTCTACATCAACCCTCGGTATCCCGGCTCCTCCCACGATTCGTTCATTTACTCCCAGTCAACGGCCAAGAGCGCGATGGATTCCCTGGGAGCAATTCCTGGCTACGCCCTCGTGGGTGACAGCGGCTTCCAAAACGGCGAGAGGGTGATGACCCCATTCGCAAGAGGAGCAGTCACTGCTCAGCAAGCTCGCTTCAACCGCAAGCACGCCAAGACGCGAGTGATCGTGGAGCAGAGCTTCGGATGGCTGAAGAAGCGATTCACTATCCTCTCCACGCGATGTCGCCTTTCCCCTGAGCGGGCAGCAAAAGTTGTCCTCGCTTGTGCAGTTTTGCACAACTTCGGGATTGAACGTGGCTACAGTCGCTGCCAACTCGGCCCCCACGACGTGGTCTTCGACTTCCCCAGCATTCCCGTAACCCCCGTGAGCTTCTCACCGCAGCGCTTTAGCTGGCCAGTTAACCTGTACATCTGTTAAGAATAAACATTTATCCTCTCATGTTCATTGCAGCCGTATTAACCGTATTAATTAAAGAAACTAAAATCTAGAAGCATAAAAAGACAAGATAACAAGAACAAGAATGCTCGATTAAGTTAAAAGGAAAAAAAAGGAGTACTGTAACTGTTTCTATTTTATAAGTTATTCTAGTTAAGCCTTTATGAGGCTTAACAACACTTTGTATTACGAAACACAACATACTAATAGAATTACCGTACTCTACAACTATCCGCTCAGAAATGACAAACATAGTTTTCAATCGAAATGCAACTGCAACAACTCACTGTAACAACTTTTCTTCATATATATGAGCTAAAGAAACTAAAAACTAAGAGTGAGAAAACTGGACATGGAATGAACAGTTTTCTAGAAAACAAACATGCTAAAAAGGTAAACTAAACAGCTAAGCTAAAAGAAAACAATATGGAGTACTCTAACTATATTCCACAATAATCTATACTATGTAGTCTTCTATTAATATTCAACCATTTCTGTTACTAGAATGCTATATACTGTATTAATAGAATTACATTAGCTGTACTGCTAAAAGCTCTGAATATATTCTTCAAAGTACGATTCAATATTGATAGTCGGTCACTCCCATCTGCTCGGTCAGCGGAACTCGCAGCTTCTCTGCTTCCACGTCCACTCCACCTCCTGTCTGTCGCAGATAACTGCAAAAACACACAAAGGATAACAGAATCAATGCGACCAAAAAGATTATCAACCTATTCCACCGTGCTACATTCTTCTTCAGCGAAGATTTCTTGTATTTGAGATGATCCTTCATCGACTGCAGGGAACGAACGGTTCGAAATTTCACGATGAATTCCCTTTCAATCTCCTCCCATATTGCATTCCTCCGTCGATTCACTGCCGGTTCACGATCCGCATTTCCCTCGAAGAGGGCAGTGCGGTTATCGTATGCCCGTTGGATGATGAACTCTGACATCTCACCGCTGAATTGCTCTCCTCGCTTCTTCGTACGATCCATACTGCAAACAGGAAGAGAGTGGAGAGAAACTACAGTATCAAGCCTTTCAAATATACTTTACAGAACCCCCACACTAAATCAAAAGTATACTGTATAGCTGTACAGAATCCACAAACACTTGTTAGCCTAGCTCAAATCAGACGACTGAAATGGTTATCCACAACCATTTCTACTTGTTCATTACTGAGCTTCTAGTATGCTCTAGTAAAAGAAAACAACCCTGACAAAACCAAAAACAAGGTGAACCAACACATATTGTTAGGCCAGCAATGTCCCTCCTCACAAGTATGCAAACCAAAGAACTGGGAGACTATCAGAAATATTTAAGGAAAATAAGGCGTGCCAAAGAAATGTTAAGACTTCTTGCGAGAATTCTGAATGGATTGACCTGAAAATGGGGAAAGAAATAAGAAAAATTCAAAAGCAGTGAGTACTGCTGTTTTATGAACAAAATACGAGAGATTAAAAAAGAAATCATCGCAATTTCTCCAATCGCCAGGACAAATATCATAGGAAAAGCCAGATAGCAGACGCTTTGGTCAGTTATTTCCTATTCTTAACACGAATGGTCATTATTCCCGTGGATACCTGACGAGGAAGCGGAATTGACAGCAAAAAGTTTTCCAAGTCCCTGAGAAACATCGCAGGAATGCGGTCACGGTTGGTCTCTAACAATATTTGGATAAACTAAGAAGTAAAGAGCATTGCTACAAATGCTTACTTCCAATAATGAACTAAAAGAAACTTGCTCATACGACTGGTACAAAGAACAAAATAATGCGGGCTTATTCATCACGTTTTGCGCATTTTTTTCCGAACCTCGATGAAGTTCAGGCAACCGTCGTTCGGCACGAAGGCGGTGATCTTCTTGCCGTTCTTGATCAGCTGGATACGGACGCACTTGCGGATGACAGAGTTGGGCTGCTTAGCCTCGACTCCGCTGAAAGAAGAAAAAAAATCAGCTATATTCCCTTCGAATTTCGTTGAAAATGCGATATAATTTTTATATAACATTCTTAAAGCGATTGAATTACCCAGACATTCCTGGAGTATTAGAATAACATCGGAAAAGTGCAAAAAGAACCGAATTAAAAGTAAAAAAAATGGAAAAAAAGAATGCAGACAATCACGTACACCTTCTCGAGGACGATTACCTTTGCGTGCGAGGCGCCTCCGAAGGGGTTGATCTTCTAGGGCGTGCCCAGATGCACCTTCTTATAACCCTAGTCGTTCGATCGCTGCTCCTCTCAGTGGATCTTCAGCTAGCGCGCAGTGCGGGTTCCCATCCGATTGCACGGCGCTCAAGCCTGTGAAATGCTCACAGATTGGTCATCCATGCTCCTACGACAAAACAAAACAAGCAGCATATCAATTATAATGAACTAACACATCATCAAAACAATAATACATTGTAAGTAGCTGGTTTCCCTTGCAAGGAAAAAATAGTACAGCATTTTTTCGAAGATTCTCGACTTTCAACTTTTAGCTAACAGGCCGGATTTTGACGCCTCTCGGATCTCGGATATGATTTCCTGGCTGGCAACATGAGGTTAGGAAGAGACAATGAGAGAGCATGCATTTTGAAGAGAAGATGAGGCTAGAAATCTTGACTCAATGCGGCCCGCGTCAAGATTCCTAGCCTCATGTTGAGCAGAATCTCTTCAAAATGCATGCTCTCTCACTCTGTCTCTTTTTCGCCTCATGTTACTGCCTGTTCCTTGCCACAAAATAACATCAGGCTAACTGTGCGGGAACAGGCATAGAAAAGAATAGTTGCTGTAAATGAGAGAGAATCAGAGAGATTACCCTCATGTTAGTAACATCAGGTTTAGCCTCAAAAAAGAGACACTTTACTACGGCGGCTGGATATTCGTTCGGCAATTAGTTTTTGTTTTTCGCGCCAAAATACTGAAAACCCGTTAAAGGGGCGAAGTTGAGAAAATACCATTCTGGGATCAAATATGGAAAACAGCAAGGAAAAAGAAATGGGCTGCTTCGCAAGTAATTGGTCCGTTTCCCTTGGAAAGACCTCGCAGGGAACAGAAGTGAAAAGAAGAAAAGTGTCTCTGTGCCCACTTCTTGCATTGTATGAGGATGAGTCATAAAAGTAGTGCTTTCTTGCATTTCCATTCTTGGACCAGTCACCCGTTCATCCCTTCAAAGAAACCAACTTGGTTGTGAGTTTCTTCTCCACTTTGTACTTGGCGATGTTGTGACCCGTGTTCTCGGAGATCAGCTCCCAACTCCTGAATTAATATGACGAAGTCACACAAATTCAAAAAATTTTCTTCATGCTTGAAATACACACATTTATACAAAATATTAATACGAAAGATGCACAAATTCACCTCTTCCCAGTTCGAAAGTCGAAGGCCGATGGGTGACTTTTGAAGAATCTTAATTTGTTAAAGATATCTTTTTTTTATATAGAAGGAGTGACTAACGAATAAAATGAGGAATCCCGTGATTGCAGACCAGACTGAGATGACGAGAACAGCGAGGGCCTTCAATCAAACACAGCTAGGAATCATTACGGAGTCAATGAAAAATGATACCTGGTAGCCCAGTAACTTGAATCCTCCTCCATACAGAAGTCCGTTGTTCCCTCGTGTCACTTCTCCCTTCAATCAACACGTGACTTCTTTCAAATAAAGGAGTTCTACTATTGAAAAAGAACTGACATTATACTTATCCTCCTTCGCAAATATTCCAACTGCTAGCATGCCCCAGGTGGATCCGATTACATGGACTGGAACAACTCCGACTGGATCGTCGATCTGCAAGAAGAATGCAAGGCTTAGAAATAGATAGACTGGCTTACAAAACTAAAGTTAAATTTAGAGTCGTTGAGAAACACATGTATATCTACATATATACATACATATGGAAGTACAGGTATAAACATATGTATGATACGTATGTACATATGTATGTACATACATACATATGTATACATACACACATAAATTGATCGATAGTAGATATGGTAAGTAGACAAAAAAGTTTGAAAGTATGAAATTGGCCAAGAAATACCTGAATTCTCTCAAGGAGAGGATATGAGATAAGCGCGAGGATTGAGCCAACAACTCCAATGATCATCGAGTGCCAGGGAAGAATGCAGAGACAGGAAGCTGAGACACTAATCAATTCATTTCGCTAAATTCAACTTTATATCTTTAAAAAATAGCACTATGACTATAGTCTGAGCTGGATCAAATGGCGTTTTGTAAAATAGAATAACTGACCAGTCGTGGAGACAAGGCTGGCAAGCAAGGCGTCGATGAGAACATCCACCTGCAGTGAAATCATCTGGCTCTCCCTCTTTCCGCTCTAACTCGCCTTAATCTTCCGATCTGTGAACCATGGCAGAAATGAAAAGAGCACAACAGTGATTCCTCCTCCGCCTGATGAGAGAATCGTAGCGACAGCTGAGCTAAAGTTAAGATTCACTGTTAGTGGTCTGGCAGCAAATGAAATGAGAAGCAGCTTCACCGTGCAGCAAGCCTCCATTTGTATCTGCTGACTCCGTAGGTCGATCCGGTGTTGAATGCCAGCCATCCCCACCACAACATAAACGTCCCTCAACAACACAACTATCCATTTCATTATAAAGGAATCAGAAAAAAAGAATAATTCGTCATCCGAATCTTTGATACATGCAATGAACGACTTCGAGAATTGTTGCTTAAGAAATACAACTTACAAACTGCTAGGAATAGCTAGAGGTCGCAAAAAGCTGACCAAGAACGGCATTGGTAGGGTTGCTGAGTTGTTGCTGTCCTTTGACACCGAATCTATTCTGGCGAGGGCGCAGGTAAATAGTGGCGACTGTCCCCGCCACCCCTCCCACGAGATGCACCTGGGTTGACTCATTCAGTGAAGATCAGAGAAGCCTATTAAGAGAAGAGAGAGAGAAAGAATAAAAGAGATACAACGCTGCATCCTGCTGAGTCGATGACTCCCATCTGATAGAAGAATCCAACTTCCGCCCATACCCAATGGGCAGGGATGGAGTGGATGATTGCGATGGCAGATTTTTACAACTACACAACTAATGTAATATTGCAAGTCGATAGTAGTGTTTACGATTAAAAGAATGTGCTTTCTGAGACAAGAGCTGCAACCACAATGTCTCCGCCAAGGGGCCTCTGTTGGAGAAAACTCAGAGGAATGCAACTGAACGGAGAGAATTTCTGCCAAGGGTTCGGCTGAAATTTTAGCCAAGGCGTTCATCAAAACACATAAATCCTTTTAACCAAGATCTTCCATTCAGCTGAAAATCACCGCTCAGCCAGAACCTGGGAATATGGAGGCTCTCTTAAAGAGTGTGTGTTTTAAGGAGGACTAGCTCAGAAGGATTCCCTATTTTCTCATCCGAAAACGCGATAGTTTACAACGGCAACAGGAAAGAATTAGATAACGTAGAGGAAATCATGGGGAACACTTTCATCCAAAGGAAAATGATCTGAATGCAATTCGTGTTAAAATTAAAGTTAAACGTTTTAACCTTTGTGAAAGAGACCCTTTCTTGTTTTGCTTGTGGAAGTTGATGCCAAGCATACAATAATTCCACTTTTCAATGCTGTTCACTTCAAATTAGACGGGATAAACACGTTTGAAATTTTGAGGCTTGGCTGGAATATAGATAAATAGGCATAAAAATGAAATGTGTCGTGGTTAGTGTCATGGCAACGTCTGCTGCATGATAGGGGCTGTGTTAGGCTAATGAGAACAATCATTCCGAGAAGAGAGTGGAGAGACGATCAGAGACGAAATGGAGAGAGTGTTATTCCGATGAGAGCCAAGGAGAGAGTGCAGAATCTCAGAACCCATGGTCGCCTTGCATGAATTCCCAGTGAATATTGCATATCTATGTAGGTTGGTGGTGTTGATACCAAAGGAAACAATGTTGAAAGACGTTTCTCTGTTGTCCAATGTTCCCTTGTTCATTCGTTTAATAGCCGTCCAAACTGATTGTGATAAAAGATAGTTGATGTCGTCGTCTGCCCCAACAGGAGTGGTTGTCGTCCCTTCTGCCACTGACTTCGATGATTATCACGAGGCCCACGACGAGCCACCGTTGTTTGTGATTTATTATTCCTTTCGCAAAGACGTTTTTACATGTTTCATTTTGCCGTACTCAAGGGCGAGAGAGCATGAGATTTAGAGAGATGCGACTGGTACAATAACTATTGATAAGGGAATTCAAATAAATTACGGTTGAGATTCGTGTTCCTTTTTGAACGCTGAATGATTTTGATGAGTGCACAGATGTGAATCGACCGCGTTGATGGATTCAATGAGTGCAGCCATGATAAGCTTCCATCTCTTTCTCAACAACAAATACGAGTTGGCCGAGGAAAGAGTGCGGCCTTTGTTAGTTGACTTTTTGAATGTATTCATGTTATTAGAACGTTTGATAAGAAAACTGTGCTCAGAGTGGACAAGAGTATGTATCACGCGCTCACTTACAATTCCATCAAGTTTATCAAGGCATTGATGACATGCGAAAGAGTCAGTCTATTACTATATCAGATTTGCTAGGAAGTGAAGAGAAGATTGATAGAGAGTGGGAATCAAAGAAAGAGAGATAGAGAGAGAGAAAGAAAGAGAGAGAGAGAGAAAGAGAGAGAGAGAGAGAGAGAGAGAGAGAGAGAAAGATAGTATTGACAGGCTGAAATTGACGAAGCCATGGCGGTCTGCAGGTCAACCACAACTCTCCTGGAAAACATGCGGCAGAAGGTATTCGAACATACTAAATATGTATTTACAATGATTAATTATGCAAAGTTGGAATAAGAAGAGTTCATGTATTGTTCATCTTGCAGTGGTCAGTCACGGACAGCATCTACTCATTAGGCGGAGCAAGTCGCAAGCAAATCTCTAATGGTCAGCTATTCCTCTGGGCATTTAGCATACATTCATGACTTTAAGAACTACAGTATATGTATGCCTATTTATATTGTACATACATATGTATGTATATTCACATACAAGCTTAACTAAACAAGCACCTGATTATTAGGAGCACTCACAGTAATTTCCCGCAAATATTGGTTTGACTTTACAAAACAAAAGAAATGAATACGTGAATGTTAATTCGCTAATTCCTTTCCGCAACTGAAAGAGAGCTCAGCTGTTACGATCTCAGAGATCAAAGCTATAAGAGGAAATAAAACAGAACCAGGAGGCATCGTCCTTTTCCTTTCGGATTCTTCTCCCTCTTTTCACATCTTAAGAGCGGTCAAGTTGTGGTGCTTTCGGTAGGCCGTCGAGTGGAATTGGAATGCCATCCAATGAGTGGATTCGGTCCACTCCGTGCCTCGGAAGGAGAGAGACTCCTCGTCCCTTGTCGTTCCATCTTACTGGAACATTCCTTCTCACAGTAGGCATCGATGGTTGGCACGAGGCCAAGTGGCCTTCCGGCCTTGTTGTCTTCTGCATCAAGAAGGTAATTGTAGCACTGGAAAGAGACGCGGAGTTGCCAGAGGGACAGAAGGTACATTAGAAGTGCAAAGCCACACATCCCGAAGAGGATCGTTCCTGTCCTGGACATCATCTCATCCAAAGTATTCCACCATGATATGTATATGGTTCTGCGCCAAGAATGGAACCTCAAACAATGCAGCCAGACAGTGTAGCCAATCGGGATGCCGATTACTGCATTGACAATGTAAAGGGCAAGTTTGTCCATGGTGAAGGCCATGACCATGAAGCAGATCAGCATGGAACCCCAGAGGATCAGTGAGGTGATCTGCAAGGGAATCTCTGAGAGGGCCCAATGAGAGGTTTGAAAGAACTGACTGAGAGAAGTATGAGACTGAAAAATGAGCGTGGACAGCCCCTCCATAAACCATTGAGAGAACAGATCCCAGCTCCTACATTCCACGCTGAGTAGCATGTCTGAAAGCATTAGGAATTTGAAAGGAATTAAGAAATCGAAGGTCAAACCGACCACGAACGTTCGCATGATTGATGTTAATTTGAAGATGAAAGCGGATGAAAATCCGATTGTGCCACCAACGACAAGAATACAACAGAAGATATATGTGCCCGTCTAAAAAAGGTATCTTCTTTTTCTTAAACTACATAAAAATGTAATTGCAAGTAACCTTAACATGCATTAGCGAGCAGAAACATTCGTAGAGGGGATCGTCTTCATCGAATTCAAATTCAATGACAGTCTCTTTTCTGAACGGAGAAGGAGATTCGGAGGTCTTCTCGAATGACGCGTCATCGTGGACGGCGAAGGGCAATTTGTTAGCATTCGAAGGGCAGGAATAGTCATTCTCCAATTGAGAAGGAATCGATGTCTTCCTGTCACTTGACAAGGAACAGGGAGTTTCTGCCTCTTCGAATGCCATTTTGACCACTTTGTCGCGAAGTCAGCTCTTCTGTCATTCTCTCTTTGATTAGAAGTCCTCTCCACTTCTTAACACCTTTTATCATTGAAATGAGGGACGCTCATTGAGAAGCACACATGACGAAGGAGAAGGAAGAGTGACGAAATAAATGATAAGGAAAAGGTAATTTATGAGAACGATCTTAAAGCACCAGCATCTTTATTGACAGTCGTTATAAAAGACAATAAAAAAATGCTGTTCTGTGAACTAAAAATTTTGAAACGCTATTCTGAGAATATTCACCACGTATGTACATAGGTTCATTGGTTTGCGTTTATCCAACCATTTTTTTTGTCATGTGCAACACAAAAAAAAACGCAGAATTTTTTTTTATTTTACCGCCAGCTATTTCAAGCTATCGAAATTTGATCTCAACCTCTATTATAAAACTTTTCAAACCGCTTTTGTAAACATCTTCTATGAAGCTTTAGCGGTCATATTCCAGCCTTAGAATTGAACGCGAGGCGAGTTTGCCCCAGGCGGGGAATTCGGATAAGCGTAAAATAATGGGCAATGGGGTTGTCGAAGTTGAACAGCTGTATTTCGACTATCGATGGAATGAGATCAAAATTGGGCGTTCAATAGGCATACTTGCTTAGAGTGTAAGGTTCCGGTACTCACTTTTTCCTGAATTTTGATTCCCAGTGGGCAGTTTAGGCTTTGAATTTAACATTGGATGTCATTCTTGTACTAGAAATTGTGCCTAATTATTACTGATGGTGAGCAATAAAGCTGAACACTCTTTTTACCAACTTCCTACTCACCCTGAGGTTCATCACTCATTTCACCCATATCAAGGCACCAGCAAGTCGAAACACTACATACATAGATGGGGAAGAACGTCAGTCTCCTACGACTCCCTGCTCTGTGAGCGGCTGACTGAAAGTGGATTGGGTGCTCCTCTGAGAAGAGTGAATGGCAGAGTCGACGCCCGTTGATTCTGCTCCCTTGGCAGCGCCGTCTCCACAGTTGGCAAACTGCCAAGACGCACTCCGCGGCTGGCGTCTGTCTTGTCAAGGAAATAGTTGTAGCATTGGAAGGAGACCCGCAGCTGCCAGAGGTAGATAAGAAAAGCCACCAGGCAATATGCAGCGATTAAGCTGATGAGTATCGCCTCTCTGTAAAGACAGAAGAATGGAACTATTAAAGAATGATATAAAGGTGCAGACTTGATTTGGTTGTGGGAAGCGTTGTCAATGTTGAATCCGATAAGGGTGTTGGCAAGCAAAAGAGCCATATCATCCGAAGTAAAGCCGAGGACAATGGCAATGAGGAGGAAGCTGCCCCAGAGCAGCATCGAGAACAACTGCAACAATTCCCAATCCACAAATTAACATATTAAATAGCAAAATAAAAATTTTGTTGAAATAATTTGTGAGCCATTGCGAATTTTTTTCTTGGAGCAAAACCATCCATCTTACCGAATCTAAGATAAAAGGGAAAACAAGTCGTGAGCTCTGATGTCGAATGCCAAGAAACATAGAAATTGACGCGCAGACATTTATTACAGCCAGCCCTACCTGTAATTCGAAATAAGTATGTACATATATTGTATGTGTACATACATACGTATGTACATACATACATACATACATACATTGGTATGGTAAACTGACTGTCATTGACTTGGAGAAGGATGGCGAACTAGACAGAAGTGAAAGAACAGTCATAACGATTCCGACAACGAGTTTGAAGACAGACATAATCTTAGCTCCAGTCTACAAAACAAAGTCTTTTCTTAACGAGTGGGAGATTCGGGAGGAACCTTGACATGAAGAAGAGTGCAGCAACACTCGTACATGGGGTCATCCTCTCTGAATGGACAGTCCGCATCCGGCATTCAGGGCAATGGAATGCACTCATATCAGCCCTCTCTTTCTCTCTCTCTCTAATCCCTTCCTCTTCCACTCTTCGGGTATGCAAAAGCAAATGCCAACCGCGTGTACTTCGAAGAGTGTTCTTCGATTCTTGACGGAGAGATTATATTGTGATACGTTTGTAGTTGAGAGGATGGGGAATGCAAATATTGCCGTTCTCAGAAGAATTACATGCCGATTTATGCTACGCCGAGACTCTTCTCCTACGGGCAGGCTTGGCCTTCTTCCAGGTTTCTCTCTTCAAAGCAGATTAGAAAGTTAGGTCTAAATTGACTGTGATGAATTGAGGACGAAAGCCTTGCAAGTTTTGTCCGGGCTGCCTTCAAGATTCGAGCCAGCTACCAGACATACAAGTAAGGAGCAATTCCTTCAGAATATTACGGTATCCAGCGAAATAAATGCAGGGCCTGCCAGAAGCTGCTTGAGAATCCAGCAGTTTGGAGTGGCCGAGATGAACGAGTTCGCTCTCAATTCGAGGCGGGAGTCAATTCTGGTAGGCAGGAGAGATGACATGGTCATGCAACGTCAAGGCGAGAGATGGAATACTTAGGAATCGGCATCTTCAACCTCGCGCTTTCCGTTCTTCCTGCACGCGTTCTGCGATTGCTCGAAGTCATTGGATTCTCTGGTGACAAGGTAAGAGAGATGAAGAAGGAGAAGCCGAGCCACTCCCTAGCAGGAACTGGCTGCTCGTTCCCTCTCTTCGGTCTGCACTGCCAACGGCACTCTCCGCGCTCCCCTCGCGCAGCTCTTCGTCCTCTTTTGGAATCTCGTCGTTTGTGTCTTCATCGGAGTTGGCACTCCCGATCTCGTGCTCTGCAGACGACTTCTGGGGCCACTCACTTTCAGCTATCCCAATGTTAGACTAATCAGAGAGAGAGAGAGAGAGAAAGGGAGAGAGAAGATGGTAGAGAGCAGAGGGAGAGAGAGAGAAGATGGTAGAGAGCAGAGGGAGAGAGAGAGAGTGTTGAACAGGGTGCCCTGCTTCTCTTCATGAATGCGCGTCTTCACCTCCTCTCTGGGGATGTCTACGGTGCAATCCGACACTACACTAAGTCGATCGCCTCGCAGCAGACCTACCGACAATTCCATCACCTTTGCTTCTGGGAACTCATGTACTTTAGCTCTCTCATTTCCACCACTCTGACCATGCTAGAAAAGAACATTTTACAGGTTCGCCCACGCCTTCCTCGGAGAGTGGCATTGCTCTGCTGTCTATGCAAGGAAGCTTGCCAAGGTTATTGATCTTTCGTTCATCTGCGTTTTCAAATCAATAAATAAAATGCCTTGATTGTCAACGCAGGAATCGCGATGGTCGCGTTCAATCTACATCTACTTGCTCGGCTCTTTCATAGCGGCAGATAGGACAGGCACGGATACGAAGAGAAGGGAAGAAACTCTTCTCGTTCTCCTTGGGTTCGATTATTCTTCTCTCTTTTTATACCTCAGTAATCTTCTTCAGAAAGGTGGACAGTCTTCGCCAGCGAATAGCGGGCAAATCGATTCCACTTGAGAAGTTCTGTGCGAGAAGAGCATCGAGAGCCATCCGGAACGGGGACATCTACTTCTCTCACTATGTAGATAGACATCTTTCAATTAGACACTCCTCTTCTCTTTCCTCTCTCTCTCTCTCTCTCTCTCTCTCTCTCTCTCTCTTTCCTCCATCCTCTTCAGGAGTTCATGTACTTCATGAATGGAATGGATGTGATGGCTGGGCAGCCCGCGCTTCTTCATCTTGCACTCAGGGACATCGAGACCACATGGCAGCCGATCAGTGAAAACGGTATCGTTAAAAAAAGTCTATGCTTGTTTCGCTGGACAGTAAAATAGATTTTTAATGTAAAAGTGATATGTATGTATGTAGATATTATATTGAATGTGTGTATTCCAACAGCGGACGCGAATGACGCGTGTCTGTACCGCTTCCTCCGCGGCGCGCTTCTCCGCCATCTCGGGGCCGTGTTCGAGGCTGAGCAGTGCTTCCAGCATGTCATCGACCAGTCGGATTGAAATGGTTCTGCTGAAAGGAAGTATCTTGCTTGCAGGGAGCAGCAGCTAACTGACATGTCTTATCTGGCTCCGAATGCATGGCTCGAACTCGGGCTGCTGCGGATCAGTGAACAGCATTATCAGGACGTCAGTTCCTTGTCAGTAGAAAGGGCGAACTTGGAAGGATGCTTCAGGCAGAGGCATGTCTCTCCCGCGCCATTCGTTACCGTAGTTTCGCCCTCGAGAACAAACTTCACTTTCGTGTTCATGGAGCCATGGAGAAGATCCGCGAGCAGGCGGAGAAGGACAAACAGAAGTAGACGAGTCTCATTCTTCTCATGATTTGCCATTTCCTTCTTTTTGTCTACGAACCGATAGATGATCAGGCTTATGTATACCATTGGAAACATATCTCACTCAATTATATTGTAACATATCCCCTTCGTTGTGCAAAGAACAACGTTCATTTCTTCAACGTCTTTATATCTCTACTAAGAAATAATAGTTTCAGTCCTTTTGTTTCTGCACTAATTAATTGTCAATGCCTTCGTTTGTCCGATTTAGTACGATAAATTACATTGAACGCAGAGGACGATTACTGGCACGGTGGGCTCAAAGGAAAAAAAAATTACCCGTGAGCAGCAGGGAAGAAGGAGACAGAAAGAGGAGTAGTATAAGGAAGTGGAAGATATGAAGACAACGAAAGGGCAGAAGAACATGCGCTCAATCTTTATAGAATCGATGCTAATGTTATCTAGCTTATCAATTTATCACTTTCTTGTTATTTATAACAGAGATCGCTGGAAGAAACGGAGAACGGCACAGGCAAGGCTGAGCAATAGAAGTGATGACAAAAAGGAAGGTCTTTGTTTCGTCTGCAGACAGACCCTCTATGCCTTCTCTACTATTCTCGCACAAGAGACTTCAAAAATATGTGCGTGAACGAAAAGAAGCAATGCTTTGCAAACAAAAACATACATATAATGCATACATGTACCAAATCATGGAAAATAACAGGAGAATTATTCAGAAAACCAAGTGACATGTAAATATGTATAAAGTATGCTTATATGTACATGTGTACGTTGTATGATCAATACATATGATCAATATTCAAGAAACATATATCGGTTTTTTGATTTACTGAATCTTGCTCTTTTCTCGCTTCGAGAGCCATCTCAAGACGCGTTTGGAGAGCTTCCACAGAAGGATGAAAGAGATGAAGACGGTTGTAAGAAGGAAGAGAGCAGCGATGAAAATAATATCCAGCATGTAGAGCTGGACGAACGAGAGACCCAAGCCTGAATATATAGTTTCTTACAACTACTGAAGACCATCATAAATATCACTATTTGCAAGACAAACCACAGAGTACTGGTTGTTTTGTTCACTAAACATTGTTCTTTGCCTTACCCGGTGAGGAGAGTGCTCGCGAAGAGCCAAACTCAGCTGCGAATTCGACGTGTTTGATGAAGAGATCTCGAGGGGAGAAAGGACGGCGAGAGAGCATTCGAGAGACTCGAAGACACTCCGAGCGGATTCTGCCAACCACTCTCTCTTTTCTCTCTCTCTCTCTCTCTCTCTCTCTCTCTCTCTCTCTCCTCACTTCTCTCTCATTACTCGTTGCTTCACTCGTTTCATTTACTTTATTCAACAATAATTCTAAATAATTTTCTAACAATAATGTCTCGGTCCTTACCTCTGATCGTAGAGAATGACTCGAATGGCCTGGCTGAGCTTCTCTTCGTCCGTGATGTCACTCTTCTCGAAAGCGACCCCGATTCCCGTGTGCTGCATCATCGCTGCATTCCGTGGCTGGTCTCCGAAGATTGGAATGAAAAGGCCGGGAACGCCGCCCGCGGCACTCTCCTAAACGTTCCTCTTCTATTTAATCATGAATTAGTTGAAAACCCCCAAAATCTTTCTCTCTCCGTAGACTACAGTTGTCGGATTCACTGTTTCAGTGGTGTTGTCGTCTAAATGTTTTGTCATTCTCCTGATCTTTTGCCACCTGTCATGTTCCCTCTTTGTCTCTTTCTCTGCCTCTCTCCTATGTGTACACTCTCTCACCTCATGTCATTGTGCAGCGACAAACCTGGCAAGAAGCCATTCCAGAGTGCGAGATGAACCCTGTCATCCGCGCGTCATCTGCAGAGATAAGCCACTCCTTTTATCGCTTTCCTCACTGTTTTTAGAATGGTCTGCAATTTGAGTGGAACTGAACTCAAGACCAATTTCCCGTAATCTCAAATCATGGTTCTGACTTTCCGGGTGCATCTGCACTCTGCACGTTTATTCAGTCTCCCTCGAACTGACTCAGTAGATCATTCTGGGGAGTCCACTTGCTGAGGACAACGTTGGGATGCTTGGCTGCCTCCTTCTGGCCGAACTCGTCTTCGGGTGTCTCGTACTTCCAGATAAACGTGGTATTCGGGAAACGCGAGAAACTCTGCATTACAAAATTATTGCCAATTTTCTTGATGAATTTTTAATTACTGTCTTACTAGTTTTAAAAATGTATATTTCATGACCAGTGGTCCAGATAGCTCCGTTCACCTTGAGAAGCGACTCTTTGATGGCCGGCTTCATCTGACTGCTTCTGGCGATGGATCCGAAGGAAACGAGAACATTCTCTTTTCTCATGTTCAGAGTGGAATTCCAGTGCTGGAAAGCGCTGCTTGCTTCTTATCAAAAAGTGGAGATAAAGAATGGAACCTTATCAAGGGCCTTCGGCTGCTCGACGCCAATCCCCCCGAGGTCCACAACTTTCCTTAGCAAAGGGCGAGCATAGTCTATGAATGGCTCTGAGTTCGTGAAGACGAACGCGGATGCCGCCGTCAGGTCCTGTACATTTAATTTATTGGTTGTTACAATTTTTTTCTTGAATTAAGAATTAAGTAGAGACATTTTAAAGTTGTACCTCAATATTGGGGAAGTGATTGCCGTAATGGTTTCTGAAGGCAGCCTGAGTGCACTTCTCATTGAACCGCCAGACCATCACAGCCAGAGCAGTCTTGTACGCGCTGAGAGCGCGCGCCCACAGGGAATGGCCACTCGGGAAGCCCATATGGTACAAACCTTGAAAAGGACGAAAGCAGTTCATTTGTATATCTTCAACGTCAGCATTTAATTGTTATTTTATATATGAACATACATATGTACATACTATATACATATGTAGTTTAAATTATATGCCTTTTGAGAATGTGCTAACCTGGATAATAGCTGGGCACTGTTGGCATTCCAATCTGCATGGCGACATTCTCTAGAAGAATCATCGAACTGACAGTGATCACAGACTTTGCTTGGACTGCGTGCGACAGGCCTCAAGGTCAACGATCTTCCATCTCTATGTAATTCATTTCTAGTTACTTAATTTTAAAATTTTAGACAAATTTCAGTGATCGCACTTCTTCTTATATTTCCTTTCCTATACCAATTCCGCAGAAGTCAAAGTTCTCTGTGATGAAGACGTCAAAGTGTTCGCTCTTGAGATGCTCGATGATCTTCTCATCTTCGATTGTCTGCTTGCATTGATGGCAGAACATGTCTCCCATCATATTTCCCACCTCAACAATTCCATATCATAAAAAATGTATAGATGTTTAGGAAGTTAAAAAAGATTTAAAAGGGTCTAACAACGTAGGCCGTGACTGGACTGGAGAGACTCATCTCCCACATGTCCACATCGTCATTCTTCATCAACATTCTATTTAATTTCCTAGTTTCCTCATTCTGCGAGACACGGACGACTCGAGTCTTAGAAGTTCCATCGGCTTGCGAGGGATCCACTTCGGGGATCAACGACGTCTAAATTTACAAGTTATCGTCTATTAAAATCTTCTAATTTGTATTCCTCTTTTTCGCTCAGTGGTCGGCGATAAAATTGACCTGGCGACCTCGTTAGACTTAGGAAAAAAGAAATAAAAGTTGCCTTACCACTTCGTGGCCGGCATCTGCTAGAAGATCGGCAAGCTTGCCCATGAACATTGAGTGGGAATGGCCAAATTTAACATTGTACACTAGAATTTTGTATCCAGAGGAGGAAGGAAGAACGAAGGAAAAGAACAGAAGAGTGGCGAGGAGAGAGCGAAAGCCGAGACAGGATATGGAGGCTCGCATCTTTAAAAAATACACATCTTTCTAATTTATGGTTAGCAGTCGTCAAAACAGAATGGGCCCTCGTGAAGAAGAAAACAAAAGGAATGAGGTTTGTAAAAGACTTGAGATTAGAACACTGGAGTGAACTCTTCCACTTCTGAGTGTTGAGGGGGAGGAGGGAGAGAAAAGATTGACAGCAGAAGGAGGAGTCAATTGTCAAGCCAGTGGTTTTGCAATGCCCATTTCTCTGACTGTTTAACTGTTCACTGTACATTATAGGAATATAAGTAAGTAAATAAACATTTTCACTCTACGCGTTCCGCATTGTGGGCATAAAAAAGACATTTAAAAAAAATCTATCAGGAAAGAAAAGGTACTATGTACATCAGCAATGTTTGACTTCAAAACAAACTCGTGCGCCCACCCCCAGTTCAAGAACAAGCAATGAAGTGGAGAGAGACCGCGACCTTCGCAGACTTTCGCCATTTCTTCATCTTCTCAAATGTCTGGCGCTCTTTTTCCAATGTGATCAAAGGTTCTTTCTTGAGAAACTTCTCATAAGTTTCCTTCTCTCTCATGATGTTATGATGCCTGCTTACTTTTCACAACTAGCCAGCTACTCTTTTTTCCTTTCCGTTTGCTCTCTTGTGTTTTGTCAACCCTTTTATCCCTCTCTCAACACTCTCTCCCTCTCCAGCTCTCGCTTTCCCTCTCTCTCTCCCTCTCTCTCTCTCCTCTCCATCTCTCTCTATCTCCTCCTTTTTAACAAGCGACTACAGCTGTCATCATCGTGAGAGCGAGGCAGCCTTCCAGACAGACGGTGGTCATGTTGAGTATACACAAACAGATTACAGGTAATCCCGATGAGATAACATGCTATCTCACTCTCTTTTTTCCCTCTCCCCTCCTTCTCTCCCATTCCTTACACTCCTCTTCTTTTCTCTCGTGCTCTCTCTCTCTATCTTTCTTGGTCTCCCGCTATTACTCCTGTTTTCTCCGTTTCCTTACTTCTTTTTCGACTTAGTCCACTTCCGCTTATTACCACAGCAACGTTGTAGCTGTATGTAAATAACATTTATTATTCAATTGGCAGAACCAAAACAACAGAGCTCGAGATCGAAAGAAAAGCGCGAGTGAAGTTGAGGCAGAGAAGAAGGAGTCAGAAAAAAGAACTGATAACGCCAAAGCATTTCAGAAGAACCCTGTTCACAAAAAAGAGCTGTCAGGACATAAGGATGTCTGCATCTCTGTAGTTCTCACGTTATCGGATGTCCCCTCCAACCCCTGGCAGACCTCCACGGGATAAGTATGAGCGCACAGGGAAGTTGTGCTTCTGAAAGTAAGAGTGTAAACAGACGAAATGGTGATAATCATCATTTGGTCGTATGTATGTACCTATGTATGTATGTCACTTTTGGTAGACACAATTATGATTGTGTTGTTTGATTGAGTACAATTCAGTCCTCGACTGCATAGCAGGCAGCCTACCGCTTGCATGTGCCTCCTGAGATGTCGTCTGTTCTGGTAGGCCGAGTCGCAGATTCTGCACTGGAAGGGCCGGTGTACACCATGAAGGACGACGTGGGATTCCATCAACTGGGCAGAAGCGAAGACGGACGAACAAACCGGACACTTCAAGCATTAGCTTCTACTTCTTCATTCTTCATTTCTAATCACGGACTTTTCTTTAGAAGAAAGTACAAGTGAAAAATAACCAACTCTAGTCTTCTTTGAATGGCCAGTCCTGCGACTGAAAAGGAATTACATTTCAATCGGCAAAGAAGCGGATAAAATAAAGATAATTTAATTAATTTTTTTTGGAAAAAAAAAATTAAATTATATAAAAAAAAAGAAGTGTGAGACTCTGCATTGGAGTCGGTCTGCTCATCCTCGTCGTGCACTTCCAGACCATCGTCGAAGTCACAGAAGGAGGAAGAAGCGGCCGATGAAGAATCTTCTTCCGTCTTCACCGATGACGTCACTTGGCTGGCCACATTCCTCATCGCTTCGTCCTTCGCCACTTCGTCCAGCTGACAAATCTCCTGAGCAGTTCCATGTAATCTAGAGTCCCCTTTCCTCCGAATTCTTCCTCCACCTTCTTCGTGCTTCTGTGTGTGTCCGATGCAGAAGAAGAAGTGGTCCTTGTTTCCTGCTCGTCATTTGCACTCGCAACTGCCATGTTCCTGCAAAACGAACATCAAATTCAATTCACCTTTTTTTATTTTAATAAAGTTTAAAAATTCTGACACTGCGGAGAGTAAAGCTTGCATGTGACCACCTTCGCGATCTGTAAAGAAAATGAAGAACATCTGATATATTTCTCATGCTCTCTCTCTCTGTCTCTTTTTCTCTTTTATATCGCTCTCTCATTTCTCTCTCTCTCATTTTTCTCTTTTCTGTCTGTTTCTTTTGTGCTTTCACTCTCTCACTCTCTCTATCTATCTCCTCTAATAGGCTGACGAGATACAAACTGACCAATGTTGTTAAAGAGCAAGAGTTGTTGTTGTTTGTTAGAAGCTGGAGCCAAGGAAGGCAGAACATCCGCTCGAGATGCCGCCGTTGCCTGACTTGAGTGCTATTTAAATCATACTAAGTAAAAATTAACGCGAAAAAGATACCTGCTGAAAACCGTCTACAGTCCAAATGGAGGTGGCTCGGTCCCGGCCGAAAGTTGGAGCGGAGAGGCGGTTAGCAGCCGGGGAGTGAGGGGGCAGGGATGAGGGCGGCTGCACAACTTCACTTTATCATTCATTTCAAGAATATATCTTATTCGCTCTCCCTCTCTTAGTTCTTACTAATTATATGCGATTATAAATGAGATCATTTATTCCTCTAAATAATTCTATGATTGCATGAATAAGAGGGCCTTGCCTGTTGCTGGAGAGAAGTGGCAGCAGTGATGAGAGGGGGGATATGTACGGACTGGGAAGAGGAGCTACCGACGGAGGCGGAGTGGGGCAGCGGAGGGCGGAAGGAGGCCGGGCCAGACACGGAACAACACGTCGTGAAAGCCTGCAAGAATATGCTTCTTTCTTTTTTTTTCAAGATAAAACAGCGTTCAGCCCATAAAGGGTAAAGTTAGAATTCTATCTTGTGAAATATGTATGTACATACATATGTATGTATGAAGGAAGAAAGCTGACATCTTCAAGAATCTGCCATTGTTCCGCGAGGGTCATCATGGCGTCGGCCAGCAGAAGAACCAGAGCATCCACTTCAGTGCTCCTCGGAGGGCGAACACGAAGAAGTTGACGGAGATGATTGAGAGAATCGAGTCGAGAGGCAGCCACTCCACGGCCACGGTCCTCAAGAACAATCCATTCACATTTACATTATTCTCAATCTTGGGTCGAAACTCGAAATGGCGCAGAAAAATTACAAGGACAATAATCCATCTCTCAGAAGATCAAAATGAAACCTTATCGAGTGGCCAGTCACGAAGCATCCACATGATACTGTCACAGAGAGTACGCACGATCTGCACCATCGGATCCGGAGAGATGCGATACTGGAAGAGAGAGAGAGAGAGAGAGAGAGAGAGAGCGAAAGAGAGAGAGAGAGAGAGAGGGAAGAAAGAGAGAGAAGAGACAGAGAGACAGAGAGAGACATACAGACACATACAGACAGACAGACTATAGAATGACACCGGAAAATGACAATGCTAACAGAGGGATTGAAGAAGAGATGAAAAGGAATGTTTCCAATAGTCGTATTGTGCTATGTACAAGGTTCTGCAATGAAGTGATAAACTAAAGATGTAACCTGGAGGGAAGAGACGGCGTCGTCCAGCCTGAGAATCATCATTTCTCTCATTCTCGCGGCCACCACCGAAGGATCCATTTTCGAACAATTCCTGTTTATAGTGAATGGTCAATATTAAAAGGAATTTTATTTCCATATGCTTTCGAGAAAAAGGGAAATTCTGCAAGAGAAAAAGCGTGAGTAGAAGGGCATTCTGTTGGCATTGCATCCTCTCTCCCATTCCACTCATCGTCTCTCCCATGTCCCTTCAATCTCTCCTTTCTCTGTTCGCCTGCATCTCTCATTGTCTCTCTATCCCTCCGAGATGACAGGGAGGGCTCCACTCCTCCAACACCCCCACACACCTCCCTTCCCTGGTATTTCTCTGACTCCCTCGCCATTTCCCTTCTTAATCTCTCGTTTTCTCTTACACTTTATTCATCTTCTTTGTGATTCTGTTTCTCTAGCATAACAGCATCTTTCTTCTCCTTTCCCATGTCTATCGATTCACATCACATTTCCCTCCCTCTGTCTTTCTCACTCTGCCATGCTCTCCGGCTAACTCATACTCTCACTCTCTCTCTCTCTCTCTCTCTCTCTCTCGCTCTCTCTCTCTCTCTCTCTCTCTCTCTCGGTTGCTCATACACATAACACTCTTCCCGTCTCCCCTGACATACTCCCGCTCAATCTCTCTCGCCCTCTGTTTCCTTTCTTTCTCTCTCCACGGTCAATGTCTGCATGAGTCTCTATCTTGATTCTGCATATTTGTTCCTCACTCTTCCTCCTGGCACGCATTCTACCCCGTTCTGCCTATCTGTTTCTAGTAAACTTTTCCATCTGAACCTCATCATCATTTCTCTTGTCTTGCCCACTATGTATTTCCTTATGACATTACATATCTGTATTTAAAAATTTTTATACACTTAGAATTATATACAAGAGAGGGAAAAAGTTCTCTTTTCTTTTTTATTTTTCGTGTGTTATGTACCTTACAGATTAATTCAACTGAAAATGGAACAACTATGTACATACATAAAGATATTGATGAATAAACCTTGTGAGAACAGACTCAACAAGCATTATTGGAAGGAATTTCTTTCATACTTAAACAAGGTAAAAGAAGAGGTCATTTCTGTCAGGGCCATCGATTGGCATCTCCAGAGCTTCTCTCTCAATACGTTTCCCTCTTCTTTGTCTGCGTCTCTCTCTTTAGCACTATCTTTCTTCCCAGAGGACAACAGAAAGAAGCAGCATGCTGCACATGTAGAGCGGACTCTTTCTCAGTCTTCTTTCTTATCAAGCTTTTAGTGTTTAGGATGGACTTGATCATGGATTATGAAGGAGTCCGGTAGAAGCGTCCTGAATGTGGATGGAGAGAGACCAAGAGATGCTCGAGAGTCAATTAGAGAGAGCGAGATGGAGGAACTGAATTTGCAAAGGAGTGGAGACAAGAGAGAGTGAGAAGAGCTGGAGAGTCTAATGAACTCCTAGACTTTTTCTGTTCAATGTTGGTATGTTCAGCGAAGAAATTGCAAAAGTGTTTGCAATTTCTCAAGACATACTACTAATAATTAATGTGGCATTGCCAGTACCTCGATCCAAGAGAAGAGAGATGCTTGGATTCCTCGCAAGTTGCTTGTTGTGTCTGGTCTCTCTCTCTCCCGTTGTCTCTCTCCGCATTCTCGTGATGAACCCAACCTTCGCCGCCAGTCACTGCCAGTTCCTCGGTCGCATCGCCGACTCCCTCGTTGACGCGGGTCACACCGTTGTACGTTTTTGTTAAACAATATCATGTAAATATTTTATATATAAAAAAATATATGTATACTATGTATATAATTGAGCACATGATCGTGACAGAAATGGATTCTTCCGTCTCTGATTTTGGCAGCAAGAAAGCGCAGAAAATTGTCTACATCCCCTCGCCTGAGCGTCAGCGAATTTTTTTTTACATTAATATTTTTCACAATCAACATAAGCAAAAATGCTACTACGCAAAACAATCATTTGACATATGAAATAATATGTTCATGAAATGAAAGCAATAAATACAGGAAACGCAATGAACGACATGGAGATCCGCAAGGACCCCTTCAAGAAGTTCGACTTCTTCGACGGACAATTGATGCAGAACATGACGAGGATGTACCAGCAGTTCACTGCGGCAACCATAGCGGGATATGACATCTGGAGTGAGCTGAGGACTGATGAGGGATACGATGTTGGCATCTCGGAGGTTCCTCTCTCTCACTCCCTTTTCACCCTCTTTATATCTCACTCTCTTCCACTCTAATTCAATCTCTATCTCTCTCTCTCCCTTTCACCCTCTTTATCTCTCACTCTCTTTCACTCTAATTCGCTCTCTCACTCTTTCTTCACCAAGCTCTCTCTCTCTCCCCAGATCACAGCTTTTCATTCCTTCGCCGTCATGCGTATTCTGGGAGTTCGCACTCCTGTCTTCGCTTCAGCCATCACTCTCATGCCACCTTTCGCCGCTTTCTTCGGGATTCCAGCTCCACCAAGCTACGTACCAAGTTTGTCCATTGTTCACACTTCTCTCTCTCTCTCCCTCTCTTTCCATCTCTCTCTTTCTCTACCTTTCTCTCTCCCTTTCTCTCTTTTTCTCTAATTTTCTCTACTTTCCCGACCTTTCTCTCTCTTTCTCTTAAGATGCCTTCATGGAGTCGCTCTCTCTGGCTGCTCCCTCCTTCACGTACCCCCAACGTGTCTTCTCTCTCTTAACAAGTGTTGCTGGTACGCAGATGCTACTGAAGATGGCAGCTGAAGAAGTCAGGAAAAGGAAAGGGCAAGAAAACGTTTGGCGTTTTTTTTAACGAAATATTTACATATATATGTACATAGATACATACGAAATACATATGTATGTATGTATTTCGCTCGAAAAGAAATGTAGTTCTGCTATTGCAAGGCATTGTCTTTAAAAAAAAGAAGAATAGTTGACAAATAGAATGGCAGGAGGAGATGTTCCGAGCCCATTTCTCTGGCTTGCCCCCCTTCGCCGACCTGGTGAAGCAGTGCGCACTCCTCTTGATAAACACTCATGCCCTTCTTGAATTCCCTCGTCCCACCTCAGCACGAGTGCTCCACATTGGAGGTTCGTGCATCCCTTTACATCTGCCCTTGTAAGATAACTGAATTGTAGGCTTCGAACTCGAGACAGAACAGAGCTCTCAGTCAGCAGCTGCATTGCTAGAGAGAATGGATAAGGTTGATAACAAAGTGCAGCGAAAGAAAGAGAGAGTTAGAGAAAGAGAGAGCGAGCGAGAGAGAGAGAGAGAGAGAGAGAGGAAGAGAGGGAATGACAGAAAAAAGTAAACGGATTCAGAGGCTGCTTGAAGCTCTGGAGTCATCCCCTGGCGGAGTGGTTCTGGTCTCATTTGGCTCCTTTACCCAAATCTCGAAGCTCGCAGATGAAGTCTTTGATGCTCTCGTGTTAGATTAGAGGCTTATCCTTAAGATGTTTAAATGTCTCCGTTTCAGTCGATCTTTCGCCCACTTTCCCGAATACACTTTTGTATGGAAGTTCGATGGCACGAAGGAGCAGAAGGAAAGAACGGAGAAGTACGACAACATCCTCACCATGAAGTGGCTGCCTCAGAAGGCTATTCTCAGTAAGGCAACAACGTCTTTCGAACTCTTTCTATTTCTTTATCGCTCTCTCATTTTCTCTCTCACTCATATTCTCTCTCTCTCTCTCTCTCTCATCCTTCCCCCTTCTTCTTCAGATCACCCGCGAACACGCCTCTTCCTGTCTCACATGGGTGTGAACAGTTACACAGAAGGTCTTCTCTCTTTCCTTTCTTTCTCTTCTTTTCCTCAATCTCTACATCTCTTTTGAATAGGCGCCTTCGCTGGTGTTCCCTTCGTGGCTCTTCCCCTCTTTGCTGATCAACCGTACAATGCCGCGCAGGTTTCTTCTGGCATTCAGACATTCTTATTTTGGTAGTAAACCTAAAGATGTTAAAGTAATGATCTTCATTTTGATTGAGGCGGTTCGGAAAGGCATCGCGGTGTTGTTATCCAAGTATGATCTGACTGAGGCTACTATTACTCGTACCATTGATAACGCGCTCCACAATACAACGTTGGTTCTTTCTCTGTCTCTCTCTCTCTCTCTCTCTCTCTCTCTCTCTCTCTTCCTTTGTGTCTCTGACTCACTCTATCTCATACTCCTTATTCCTTTCACTCCACCTCTTTCTCTCTCCTTCAGATTGCAAGAAGCTGCTCTCTCCCTCTCTGCTCAGCTGCGGAAGTTCCCAGACAGAGGCGTTGACCGACTCGTTCGCTACATTGAATTTGTCGCTGAATTTGGTAGGGAATGAATGCCACAGTTGACGTTTTCTTGTCGGATTTCTCATGTAGAGTAGAATATGCAGGCCGTCTGCCGAGTCTGGACATCCCTTCCCCTTCCTTCTTCACTTATTACTCTCTGGATGTGATCCTCCCGTTCCTTCTCATCCTCCTCATCACCCTCGCCATTTCTCTCCGTCTTCTCTTCAATTGCTGTCGTCATCTTATTCGGGGGGAAACTGGGGATGTAGACATTCAGTCGAAGGGGAAAAGCAAGGTGCCAGAAGGAGATGCCAGCTCAGCGTACGTTTCAGTCTTCTTTCTGGATTCTAGCAATACTTCTTGTATGATCTGAAGAATGAAACTCTGTAGAGAATCCTCTCCGCTTCTACGAGGACACCAACACTGCCATCTACACGGCCATTCTCACTCACAACATTGATTCTACTACCTACAACTCATCATAAGATTCACAGCAAACTACGGGGTTCCCTATTTGTGATGTTGATAGGTGCTATTCCTTTAGGCACGGTAAGAACTAATGATAAGTTCATGTTTTTTTTTGCTTAAAATAGTAGAAGAATATTCCATGTATTGTTTAAGGCAACAAATTGGGTCTTTGGTGATGAGATCATGTTTATTTATATGAATGGGCTGAATGCACTTAATTACCTCTTCGTAATTGCAATTAAGTATAAAACTTCGCTAAAACTTCGTAACAAAGCAAGGGAGAAAATCGCAGTATATTTGTAAGCAAACAAATAAAAATCTTGAAATGTGTTAAATGAGGGAAGTCATATTAGAGGCCTTAAAATGGTGCCCTGAAGAGTCAAAATGCTGTAATATTGACAATTATTAATGTGGACAATGATTACGAAGAGGTTGTGAATCGTTGCTTCCCTTACACCCGTGATGGGACCTGAGTGGAAGAGGGGTTGTCTCAGTCGACATTCTTCTGGTTCATGCGTCTCTTGTAGATGTCTCTGGCGGGGTCGGCTGCCCCTCCCTGCCCCTCGTCCTCGCTGTCTGAGTCTCCGCCCGCCCGTCTCTTTCGAGTAGAAGTTGTCGTTGTCTGGCCGGAGTCCGCTGATGCAAGAAGAGCCTGAGCATTAAGATAAATGAGCATAAGGCACATCTTATTAAAACAATAGCATTAAAGATGGTAACAAATAACCACTGACCACTTTGGGATCCGTAGTGGTAGCCAATAACTGGTACATGTCCTTCTTGATGTCTTCCACTCTGTGATTGCCAAACATTGTTCCGTTCTCGATTGGAGCCTTCGGATCGTAATTCTTGATTGCTGGAAATAGAAATTGGTTGCCAATCCATGAAACAAGAATGGATTCTAGGAACACCAAATAGTCAATCTAAAAAACTGACGATCCGGAGAGTTGAACTTGACGAGTTGTTGCATGAGAGCATCGACGTTGACGAAGGGGCCATCGAAGCAGAATGGAGGAGGAAGCAGAGTGAGGAGATGGGAAGCCGCGGGGGGCGCAGGGAATACACCTCAACAGCAATCAACTCACAATCAGAAGCAGACAACGAATTCACCTCCGGGCACAGTGTGCGGCGCTCCGATCGGAACAGCCTTCGGCTTGAAGGGAATCATCTGTTCCGTGTCCGGGCGGGGGTAGCCGCTTAGCTCGAGGCCCCGTCCACTCAGACCGCCTCCCATGACATTTGAGGGCCCGGCAGGAGTGATGACCCCGGCTCGAGTGGCAAGGGATTGAAGGCCGCTTCCCGGCTGGTTACTCGATCCGTTGTTCGAGCCGGAAGGACCGGCCGACGAACTGACCACGCTGTTCCGTTGCAGTTTCTAGAGCCACGGAATGAGAAGAAATATAAAAAGATGAGAGAAATACTAACAGTGTATCCCATGAGTCTGAGTTGCTCAGTGGAACAGGGCAAGAGAGTCAGGAACTTGTAGCGGTCGATGAGCATGAGAGTAGCCAAGTCGGCTGCGGCACTGGCACCCGCCGCATCCTTCCCCGTGTCCACTCCGCACTGAGCTTCCCGACGACGAGCGTCCACCTACACGACTTATTACTTACACAGATAACTAATACAATAATGATAAAATGTCCGACCTTAAGTGTGCTTGCCAGATCTCCGACCAGAGACTCAAACTCGAGATATCTGTCCCATATCTCCCCTGCTCGGTCGGAAGGAAGTGAACCACTCGTCAGAATCCGCTCGAAAACTACCCGAGTGTTGTTATCCTCTATAAAAGATTCTTATAGTTAGAAATATGAGCTGAATTCGAGAAGAGAAATTAAAGATTCGAAACCATTGAGATGCGTAAGGAAGTCAACGTAGGCTGCGCAGTATTCCGGCTCATCTCCATACTTCTTCAGACCGAACTCGAAAATCTTTTGAGCCACAGAGCTATCCTAAACCAAGCGAAAGATAAACGAGAAAAACAAAAGACGATACTTTCCCATTCTTTCTCTCCCTTTTCAAGCCTCCTCTTGCAGCCTGACCTTACTGCAGTAGTATTCCATGAGGGCATTGGCAATGAATACGTGGAATCCTGAACGAGTGTCAGCACGAGCTCTCTTGAATACAGCACGAGAAGCGACTACTCCCTCTGTTCGGCGAGCAAACTTCATCAGTTGGATGTAGGCCTGGAGATAACGGTACTTCGCATGCAGCAGCCGACACGAAAACTCGCTTCATGCATACAATGCATACTCGCTTCATGCATACGGCAACAAGCAAAAAAAAAACCAAGTCAACTCACGAGCGTTGGATCAATGTGCTCAATAGCGAAGAGCTTATCGTAGATCTTACGAACTGCATCAAACTGCTTCCGTTCTTCCTGTAATAAAGAAGCGGGAATATATGCAAATAACAAAGAACTCTTTTTTCAAAAGATGTGCTAGGAGCCGTTTCTATACCTGAAAATCCGCATAAGCAAAATAGAGAAGTTGCGATTCCCGCATTAATCCAGCAATAGCGCGTTCGAACAATTCTGAAAACACATTCATCAGTGTTTTGAAAGTAAACTTAAGAAAAGAAGGAGAAGAGAACACTTACGGATTGCATCTTCTCTCATTTGCCCAGACAGTTTAACATCTCCCTTCAACTCCAGTTCGGATGCGGCCTAAAAATAATTTTAAATGGATAATTTAGTTTTAGAGGTTGAAGAAGCGAAGAAGTGCAAACCTTTTGCATGAACAAGCTCGCCTCGTACCAAACATCCGGGTAGTAGCCGAGGCAGAGCAACGCTTGCTCGTGCGCATATATCACTTAATATACTTCATATAATAAAAGCAAAATGGCTTCAAATGCAAAGCCGACCTCTTCTCGCGTAGTGCGAGTAGTCGTCCGTGTCCGCGGGATTGCTCTTCTCCCATGCGATATACTTCTTCCACATGTCAACCTTCAATATTGGACAGTAGAGAGAAGAAGAGAGCAGAGAAAGAACAAGCTGAGAACCTGCTTAATCTCGGTGGCTGTTCCACGAGGAGGAACAGAGATGGCCGCCCTGTTAATTCCGCGAGTCATCTGCTCCAGCATTCGAGACAATCGCTTTGCTATCTAAATATTCATTCATTCAGCTGTTCCCTTCCCTAAAATATGCACTGCCAAAGAAGGAAAATAAAAAGAAATCCGCTGATACCTTGAATAATCCAATCAACAATACCTGGTATTCTTTGTTCCTTTCCGTAATTAGCTTCTCAGCAAGAGTTCCGTTTACGCTCTAAACAAAGAACAACTTCTTATACAATCATAGTTCACTGTCTTAAATTACAAGATGTTAACCTTTTCATATGCGGTGTAATCATTCCAAATCTGTTCGACATTCATGAGCGGAGTAGCAATGGCCCGCTGGAATACCTTCCTGACGGCCGTGATCCTCTGATTCTCTGCGTATTGGCCAACCGCAGGTCTACAATACATTTGCATACCGGCCTATTCCCGCAACAACCCAACTCAAAATGATCTAACACAGTCTTGAGGAAGGAGATGTAGTCGACGTACATTTGCCCGGCATGAATGTCCAAGCCCACCTTCTCCAATGCAAAGTCATAGGCCTTCGCCATCTTCTCTCTAAATGATATCATCCATAATCGATAACAATCTTCATTGTTGTTTCTTCCTACGAAAGGGAACAAATGTAGTAAACGATCCACCTGAATGAAGGAAGATGTCCTTTTGTCTCGCGAACATAGAAGACGTAGCATTTCCACAGGTCAATGTTGAGTACATGAATCAGGCAGCGGGAAAAGAGCTGCAAGTTCAAACTCGATCAGTTATATGCATGTCTAAAGAAGCCTTTACAGTTGAAATCACAGGGATAATGCTCTGGAGGTAAATATACTTTCTGATAGCAAATCTCGTCCAAAAACACCGTAACCAGAGCATGGTACGGTGTTTGCAGACTACAAAAGTTCGGCGCGTAGTTGATGACAAACCGTTTCAACGTTCTCGAAGTTCTTGCCGCGAAGCTGAAATTAGCGCTCTTCGTATAAATTAGAAAAGCTCCAACAAATCCACCCCAAATTCTCTCTGTATGTGGGACACAACTCATGATGAAATCATTTATCTTATTCGCACGATTCAAATAAAACGTACAGCTAGTAAGGAGGAAGGATACATTACTCTTTTTATTATTTGTGTTGGTAATCGCTTTATTCTTTTGTTTGAACTGTACATTTGTGAGTGGAAACCAGGTTATCAAATGATTATAATATCGCATAGGTATACTATTGCATCTAGCATTCATGGTTCTTGTCATTAACGCCAGGAGGCAGAACCAAAGAGGAGGAGGAGACTGTTGAATCGTTGTTTGCTGAAAGAAGGGCGGCTGCCTTCTCTAACCAAGCACGACTCCTCTTCTACCAAACAGGACAACCAGTTTATGTTAACAAGACGCGTAGCAATTAACAGTTATTGGAAATTGCAGAAAAATTTAAGCAAAATAATAATTAGCTACGCGTCCTGTTATGATGCATTGTAAATAGAAGTTCCCAGTTGTAATTCCATACCTCGTGCTCGATGTACGCTTTCCAGTATCGGCCAGCATTCGGGAATTGAGTAACCAATTTCTCGTAGAAGTCACGAGCCTGCTCGATCGGGCGGGACTGAAGAAACTTCCCATCATCTCTCTTCACATTACAGACGGGAATTACAATGTCAAATCTTAGCATTGGTGTAATAAAACAGGACGGTACCTGCGACTCTCGTAGTAAAAGATTCCACGCATCAACATCAAATGGATTCAGTTCGATTCTTCTTTCAGGGCTCACAACCGACGAACCCGCCATTAATCCTCGAAGAAACAAATCTCATCACACTTAGCTCCCCTACCAGGACGCTTGATATACGTAGCAGACAAATAACACGATACGAGACAAATCCACCCTTTTCTTCTCAGCATCGTGTTCTGATATGTTGACGGTATCAACCGTGCAGTGTACAATGTGTTACAGAAGAGGATGAGTAAGGTAACGTTTATCATCGTCCAAACACAACAATAAACAAGTTTGGATGGCTGCCAGACGCGTTACTCAGCCTCGTCATGCTTGCCCTTGAGGATGCCGGTAACACGTGCGCGGCCCGCTGCCTTACGCTCAATCATGGCGCGGCGGTCCTTGTCCATCTTCAGCTTCGTAACGGCCAACTGAAACAATATCTGCCATTAGTGAATGACGTTCTTAATGTTAAAAAGCAGAGTAGACATTGGTCCTTTAGATACGTAATCAATCAGTGAAGAAAATATGTTATAGGCTCACCGTTCTCCCAGCAACTAAAGGCAAAAGGATATAAAAAAATTAGTTAATTCATTTTAGAGAAGCTGAAGCACAAGATATACGATAGTCCATGATAGCCTAAATTCAAGTACATATTGTACCAAACCCCATCGCTCATGTGCAGGGAATATTAGCTGGGCAATCGTTATGGAGAGATCGATTTAAATTAGTTAAACACTATTGAGTCAAAAAATGTTTAAAAAAAAAACTAAGCGTGCAGAAGAAAAGCTGAATATAATAAACATCCCAAAAAGCAAATTAAAGCTTTCTGCAATCAGGAGAAAGAAATTAAGAAGAATCCTCTCATTGTCTAGGCTTTCGTTTTGCCGCCACAACTTAAAGGCAATAGGAGACTGGGCGTGAATTTCCAGACAAAATGAGTGCCTTCATTACCTGCCATGCCATGCGAAACTTTGGGACAAAAAAGGTCATGGGAGTCTTTAAAAAATATATAAATCAAACGGGCCAAACGCCTTTTCTGTGGAAAGAAAGAAAACTACATAGACAAGGATAGCACACTAGTACTAACGTTGGAGGGGTGGATGCCGATGTGGACCGTGGATCCGTTCGACTTCTCGCGGGTGATCTTGTCGATGTGGACGACGAACTTCTTGCGGTACACGCGCATGATGCGGCCGGCGTTGCCCTTGTAGTGACCACGGGTCACAGTCACCTCATCCTCAACCCTGAAAATCGCAAAACATTCAGCATTTAGCTTTAAAAACAAAGAGAAGCTACTATGCGCAGATAAAAAAAACTCAGATTCGCAAAACCAAACATAGCAATTTCAAAAATAATTATAATTTCCAAAAAAGACATCAAAAAGGTGAAAGAATGTAACCTGATCGGGATGGCGCGGACGCCGTGCTTGGAGCGGAGGTCCTTGGTGAGAGGCGCAGACATCAGCTTTCTCCGGATGTGCGAGGGGGCACCGAAGTGGCGCTTACGCGACTTGTTCGAGTCTGACGAGACGAACTTGTTCTGCTTCATGGTGATACCCTGCAAAATCAACCATTATTCGAGGTGCAAAATTGAAGGCCGTGAACAAAAACGGCAAACAAGTCTCATACAGCTGATTTAGGTAATCAAAAAGCTAAATAATAAACAACAGCACACATTCACATATCTAAAAGTTCAGAACGCTATTTGTTAGAGAAATTTTTCGTTCAGCCCTAAGGAAACCGTAACCCAGTTTGTTCCTTGCAGGATTAAAGTTCTCATTTGAAAATAACAAAATCCTCTTTTGTGCCCACTGTGATCTCGTATGCACTGCTAGTTCCGTTACTAATCAAGAAGGATTTTGTTATACTTTTCTTCGAAAGTTCTTCCCACTACTTAAATCGACTGTAGAATGCGTCCCGACATTAAGGATCGAGATTTCATGTACCGACTGATCATTGGGTCAGTTCTTTTCCCTTTTTTCAGTATTCCTTCTTTACATTCGAGTTGTTAATAGTTTATTTCTACTTGTAGTCAGCTGTACTACGACGGACACAAGCAACTCGCGTTGGATCTCTCGAATGCAATTGGCCTGAAACCTCCTCCGCCACCATCGGATAAGCTCTTTCGACTCGTTTCTGTGGCCAAGCAGTTTGTTGATGATTCCGACATCCGCGAAAAGGAATCAGGGCTACAGGTTGGTCGTTAAAATGATTGTTATCTTGATTAACGCCATTTCAATAAGATATTCTTTAGATTGAGAATGTGTCTTCCGGGATTGACTTGGAATTCGACGCCGATATTTTGCCTTGCTCGCCTGAGCCTTCGCAGTACGAAACGATATATCTGACCGCCCATAAGGCACCTTGCCGTGCTGCTGCCTTTAACAATGATGGTACGCAAGTCATTTCTCGCAGTAGTTTATCGATGTAATTGTTGAGGAACACTCTGCGCCACAGGTTCTGTGGATTGTTCTATCAAGATTCTTGATGTTGAACGAATCGTTGCACGCGAAGTTAGTTCAAGTTTGTTTATCTGTTTTCTGCTTTACAGTTTTATTCACCAGGTTAATTAAATTACCTTAGGTTCGCGGCGACGTGTCTGAAAACGGCCCGGACGGCACTAATCCAATCATCAGAACTCTATACGACCATGTCGAGGTGGTTCTGCTTTTTCGTTGGCATAATTTACTTATTCATATTTTATATGTAACTGTTTGGCAAATTCAATTATAATTCCAGGAGGTGACGGCAATTGCATTTCATCCACGTGAGCCTATTCTTGTTTCTGGATCTCGGGACAAAACAGTCAAAATGTTCGACTACTCCAAAATGGCCGTCAAGAGAGCAATGAAGACAATCACGGTTTACACTTTAAGCTCTAGTTTACATTTATGAAAAAGCCTGGTATCCATTGGCTCTATGTTAACCCCGCCAACACATATAATTTTATAGTAGTTGAGAAAGGTATTCTTCAGGAGGTTTCCTCAATTGGCGCATTGTCGTTTCATCCCGGGGGAGAGTTCATCTTGCTGGTGACCGAGCATCCCACCGTCCGGCTCTACAACGTGGAAACTCTTCAGTGTTTTGTGTGTTCTATGCCAAGTGACCAGCACACCGCCACCGTCACTGATGTAAGAGGCATTTCCATCAAATTTTATATTCATATTGTTATTTGTCAGCCGTTTTTTTTTTGCAGATTTGTTACTCAGATAACGCTCGCTTGTACGTTACGGGATCGCAAGATGGAGATGTCAAGGTTGGAAAAATGCCAGGTGTCCTGTGATACCTTACGGGATACTATTAAGGTATGGGATGGAATTTCGAATCGCTGCATTGAAACGTTTGCAAGAGCCCATGACGGAGCCAAGATTAGCAGTGTACGATTTACACGGAATGGGAAGGTTGGATCAGTCATTACATCTGCATTCATTATGCAATGAATTATGGAATTTGACCCTTCAGTACATCCTGACTGCTGGACTGGACAGCATAGTCAAGTTGTGGGAGCTGTCAACCAATCGCTGCTTGATTGCCTACACTGGCGCAGGTGCAACTGGTGGACAAGAGCACTCCATCCAGGCCTCATTCAACCACAACGAAGATTACGGTATGTATTTGCCCAGTCCTCGTATTGGTTGTGTAGCTTGAACGATTGGAGATTGCAACTGAACATCATTTTGAAGAAACGCAAAAAAAAATAATGAGCGTTTGTTTTCACAATTCTGTTCGGTTGAGAGCTTCATGAAGTTTTTGCAAACAAAGTCTGTTTAGGAATGACCCTTCTCTGCAAGCTATGATTTACCTATTTTTAGTGATGTTCCCCGACGAACAGTCTGGCAGTCTGTGCTCATGGGATTCAAGGAACACGGACAGGAAACGACTGCTTGCTTTAGGTATGTTTAAGAAAGGGATCATAACTACGAACAGAGAAGAGAGTAAATAAAAGAAATGGCAAGAAAAGGAAAGAAAACATTGTATTAGATATCGAATAGATATTGTGGAAATTTCATGAAGTTGTACTAAAATATTGTATAATTAAGATATATTTACTTTTCAGGACACACTGCTCCCACTCGCACGTTCGTTCATTCCTCAACAATGCCCGCTTTCATGACTGGAAGTGATGATTTCAGAGCACGCTTTTGGTACAAGAAGCCTTAATTACCTTGCTATTATGTAAGTTCGCAAAATTATTCGTTCTTCTAATGATAAATTGTAGATTGTGGAAAGGTGTTAAAATGTTTCTTCACGAATTTTTGTGATCGTATGGTGAAGATTGTGCATAAAGTAATATTAACTCTTGCCGTGCTATTTTTGTTTCTCTTCGGTTTCAACCACACATGGTTACAACAAATTTTTTATGCAAACAGTTCGAATAATGCTGTGTGGTGCTCACTATTATTAGATATCGTGGTTAATGATGTTCACTTGGGTTAGTCTTGGTTAGCTGATGGACGCGTGAATGAACTACTTTCTGTTCTATCTAGGAAAGGGGAAATATGGCAACTGGTGGCAGAGAGGTGAGGTTGAATACAACTTTGGGATGGTTACTGTAATGATGAAGTACTTTGCTCGTACTGTCCCCGTATGAAGATGCAAATGCATAAATAGTATATGCGCTTAATACTAGTGGGTAGTAGTCCTATTAGACGTGTTCTCTCTAGATCTGTCGTAGTCTGCGTCTGTGCTTATGCAAGTCCAACCAGATGGCTCTCTAGCACCTCGAGTCTCTTGGTTCGTCTGCGCGTGCTTCCCTTGCCGTCTCCCATGGTCTCGGGATGGCTGCCGCCCCCCGCACTGCTGATCATTGCCATCACATCCTTTCCCTTGGCCGACTTCTCTTTGATGCTGTCTTCGATCACCACAGGAGTGGCTTCTGAAATTATAAAGGGGATGCTATTTATAGTGCTCTTCTATGGCTAGAAATGAATGGTGTAATGAACCTGAAAGGTGATTCCCAGCAATGCTGCCATGAGAGAGAGAGGAGGAGAGAGCGGTCGGCATTGTAATCTCGTCAATGACGAGGTTTTCAATGCCATTGCCAAATGGCTCTGGTGGTTCTTGGCGGTCTGAGGAAGCAGTTTCCTCGCCTGAGTCCAAACCTGGCGGAGGAGCTTTCCCTGCCATCTCCATGAAGCCAGGAACCGTGAGTTCTGTAAGATGACAGCTTTCTTTAGTTGTTTCAGCTGTCATTGTGAATGGAAGGAGGCAGACCTACCTTTGGGGAAGAGAGGCTCCCCATGGAGTGCCTCCTCGTCGAGGGGAACAGCCACAATGTCCACTGGTTCGATGACATGCATGGGCAGCGGACGTGCTCGGTAGATCATGTTGTCAGGGAAAGGGTTGGAAGGGTTGCCCTCAGGGGGATAGAAGGGCGAGATGCCCAGACGGGAAGCCGTTCCCTCCTTCCCGATCACGGGGATCTTTCCAATGAATGGCAAATTGTCATAGGACAAGTCGACGTACGAATATGGAGCTGAAGATTAGGCTTCTCTTTCTTGCGTACAAAGAAATGCAGCGAATAATGGTCTTACCAAAAACGCCAAGTCCTGGGCCATAGGCAGTGAGAGAATCGACGAACTGTTTGGCCATGAAGAAGTCTTTGTTCGAGAGAAAGGACATCTCTGATTCTTCTTGGCACCTTGCAGACAATATGATCGCACAAAATGCGAGTAATCTTGATCGAAAACTCATGGCTGAAAAAATAGCTTTATCATTTTACATTTATTGCTTTGAACGCGAGCTGATCGAAATGTTTGAACGGGAAGTATTGTTCTGAATTAGAACATGGAAATGGAGAGTACAAGAGAAGACTCTCGGCATGGGAGGGTGACGGGATTGTTAGCTGCCACTGACGACAGGGATTGCAATGAGGAGGAGGGGGAGGGAGTCGCGCTAATCGTTAGGAAGTAAGAGGAGAGGGAACAGGAGAGGGACTGGGAAACAGCACCATCTCTCCTCTCTTTCTCTCATTCGCGGCCTAGGGCCAGGATAAGAAATGTCCCGCGAAGGGATGCTTCTTTGGAGTCAGCTGAGAGAAAGAAAGAAAGCGAGAGAGAGAGAGAAAGAAAGAGAGAGAGAGAGAGAGAGGGGAGAGAGGAAGAAAGAGAGAGACAGAGAGAACGAGAGAGAGAGAGAAATGCTCAGATCAAGTTTTGGCTGCTGGTTGCTACGGGTATTCGAGTAGCTGTCTTCATCTGGATTCTGAGTAAGAGCTCTATGGTCTTGAAGGGAGCTTCCAGAGAAGTATGAACGATCTTGGGATTATCACGAGTAATTACACTTGATTTCGAATTTTTATTGCCAAGGGAGACTAGTTGTAAAATTGGAGTAGTTGAGGAAAGCTTAGGACTGCGACAGGACGCGAGGAAGATAAGAGGAGAGCTAGGAATAAGAGGGAAAAAAGTAGAGAGAGAGAGAGAGAAAACAAAGAATGTAAAT
Source organism: Allodiplogaster sudhausi (assembly GCA_945643635.1). Taxonomy (NCBI): domain Eukaryota; kingdom Metazoa; phylum Nematoda; class Chromadorea; order Rhabditida; family Diplogasteridae; genus Allodiplogaster; species Allodiplogaster sudhausi. The sequence goes on from CALZFC010000005.1 coordinate 3,416,193, forward strand.
GAAATACTTTGATAGTTCTTGTTGCTGTGAACGGCAAAAGTCGGTGTAAACACTTTGAAAATATTGAGAGTTAATTCCAGAAATATGGTCGGACTTTGCGCGGTTGTGTGAGGGCGTAAATGGAGGGTTTGGGTGTGAAGAAAGAGAGAGAGAGAGAGAGAGGGAGAGAGAGAGAGAGAGAGTGAGGAAAGAGTAGGAGAGACCATTTACAAACACCTCAACACCGGTTTGCTACTCCTCTCAGCTCCTTTTCTGGTTGTTCAAAGAAATGTATAAATGCTCGTTGTATCTAAAAATTGCAAAGTTGATATTTATAATTAAGTGTAGACTAAATTGAATGCAGAACAAATTATTGCTGGTACCGAGAGAATATCCATCACTTATGACTATTACCACTATGATCCGTGCCCTAGGGTCTGGAGGCCGAAACCAGTAACCAGGCATGGTTGAGCAGGTCAAATACAAGCCACTGGGTGTCAATGATCCGAAGCCGGAAACAGGTTGAACTCTCTGGATGAGGGTGTGCGAAGAGAGCAGGGAATATGACGCAGGCAATCACTGGGATGCGACATCGAATCGAGAGCGCCACGGCTTAAGGGGGGAATAACAACATGGCTGACGTGTCGGATGACAGTCCCGTGGATGGGATGAGCGGAGCTGCGTGGTGTGCTGGAAGGAGGGAGAGAGTGTCACCTCCGGGAAGGTCTCTCTCTCTCTCTCTCTCTCTCTCTCTCTTCTCTTCTCTTCTCTTCTCTTCTCTTTCTGTCTCTCTCTTTCTCTCTCTCCTCCTCTCTCTCTCCACTTCTCTCTCTCTCTCATCCCGTTATTGACCAAGTGGCCGAACAAATTCCGTCTCCGGAAAGTGTGGACTCGGCCTCCCCTCTCCCGCGTTCTCTTGCTGTTTTTTCATACCACTTCTCTAGCTTCTGCTCTATTCTCGCTTCTCTTTTACGCAGGGCCATACATATCTATGTTTTAATATGGAGATTTGGTGGAACGGTGGCTAAGAGGATGCTTCGATTGCGTTCCATTTGTTTGCCAACAGTGGGTAAGCGATGAGTTCTGATCAGAGGTGTCAACGGGCCCAAAATTTTTGGGCCAGCCCTGCCCTGAGGGCCCAAAGTCTCGGCCTTGCCTGCCCGGAAATTTCCGGGCCTTGTAATTTTGGGCTCTGCCCTGCCCGGCCCGGCCCTTGGGCCCGTTTGAGCCCGATTTTCAAAATCCGAAAAGAAATTTTTTTTTTAGAAAAATTGGTGTTATGTTAATGTGCACAGTTTGAGTGAAATGCAAAGCAAAATATGTTGCCCC